>CABHPH010163134.1:0-23850 GCA_902168325.1 Peromyscus nudipes
CTCCACTAGTGGATTCTTATTGCATTGAATGTGTCCTGATTTTCCAAAGAATCCTTGTCAAGACAGAAAAGAGAATATATGTCAGGGGCCTTGTCCCTGTATTTAGCCACATCCTATTCTTTCCTTGATCAGAATTCATGATAGTCCCACTGGGGTTCCTTCTATTTGTTGAATATGTATGAATATCTTGTTTATTCTCTCTAACTGTAATTATTATTCTACCTCAGCTTCCTTTTTCTGAATCATTTTCAAATACTAACTATTAATAAAATTTAATCTTAATAGTCCCCCAAAACACATACAGGTCATCACCTTTCCATATTATACCTTCTCAATTTGTTCTATACAGAACACATGGATATCTGAAAATAGCCTCTTCTTCAATATGCATCTCCGCTCTACCAGAAGTCCTACTGACATCATGTACCACCTCATAAGGAAAGTCATATGATGACTTATATATTGCAGACAGACAGTAGGTAATTCTGAAATCAGTGCCTATAAAACTTTTAAGTAAATCAACCAATGAAATTTGATTTTGACATAAAAATAGATACTACATGAAAAACTGTGATTCAGCAAAGCCTGAAATTTCAGTTGATATACAACCAAAATGAAAACTTGTTTCGGTTAAAAAAAAATCTCAGTATCAGAATAGTACTAAACTCCTGGATACCATTGCTGCCTTGATACTTTGATTTCATGTCTATTAAGTAATGGGAAAAATCATCCTTTGATACAGAGAATATCACTATTAGAATTGAAAGAGCTTAATAAACCTAAGACCACAACAAAGTGCAGAGTTTCTAATTGTGTAGAACAGGATGAAAACAGATGCTCCTTTGAACACAATAGATAGTGCAAACTGTCACAATTCATTGCATCTGAAAGCATCTGAATGATGAGGATTGGCTCTCTCCATGCCTGGCACAGGTTGGCATATGGTACTCAGGATGCTTCTTGGAGGATTGCTTTGTGGATGAATGAAATCCAAAAATTCTAGTTCCCAGTTCCTAATACTACAGCTGACTTCTTATCCCACTGAGATTGTTTGATGTGGCAAAAGGCAAAAACAAAATTGCCAAAAGGAGATAAATTTGCTAGTAAATGCACTGAAGATTTAAGACAGGAAGAGATGTCATGTAGAACAAAATTATACTATATGTGGTCAGCTTATTTCTTAACCACCTTTAAAGAAGCTTGAATTATTTTAATATGATCATAATTATCACTATTCCTTGTTTTTAAGTACTCTTTCCTCCTACAAGTAAAGCTGCCCCCTAACTTCAATGAGAGAGTCTATTTAGCAGCAAAGTGTTGAACAAAACACATAAATTCCTAGATACTTTTAGTTATTAACTAAAATATTATTTTATTTTTCATGTATGGTGACTCATAGTATTTCCTAATATTGGAAGCTTCATAAAGCAAAATAAGCTGACTACACAGTAAACTCAGCAGAAATTAACCTCTCTCCATGCTGACATAAGATAAATTTTCCCAAATGGTATCTTAAAATTACTAATGAAGACTTACTGAAGCAAACATTAGAAAATTTCAATTTCCAATATTTTAAATGCTTATCTTTCCCCATCTCATTCTCTCAAAATCTTGAGATAGCTGATATTTCTACTGATATAAATTAGTCAAGGTCATCAGGAATCAAATGTTGAAAACATTTTACCAAAAGAAATGACACACATGACCTTCCATGGAAAGCAAAAGCATCCTCCCCTTATATAGTGTGGGTGAGGAAGATCAGCATAGATTAGAAAATCACTTTAGAGAAGAGCAGTGGGAGCCTGACCTTTGAGGTAAGGAGATTTTTTTTGACAGATGATTTTCTCATACAAGGAGTCCATAGTTGTCTTTGCAACCAATTCACTTTTTAAAATATCTCTCCCCATTCATCATCTTCTGAATTTTCACAGGGAAAGAATTTTCAGAAAAAAAAGTGAGGGCTATGTGTATTGTTGTTAAACAAGGGCAATTTTAAGGAGAGATTACATACTCAAGATAGTGAAGGTAAGAAACCGTGGATTACTCAGAAAATGTTCCTTTCTGGTGGGAGTAGAAAGAACTGCAAGTTTATGTTATAGATGTGTCAAGTAGCTCGGGGGAAACAATGATAATCTCAGAACTCTGCAAACCATCTTACATTGTATGAGAGAAGACTATCATACCACAGTGTATCGTTTCCCATCTATTGATTGTACGCACAATAAGACATGGAACCTAGGTCACCAAAGATTCCTCCCACTGCTTTTTCTCTAAAACGATTTTTCTAATCTGTGTTGACCTTCCTACCTCACTCGATAAGGGAAGGATTCTTTTGCTTTCCATGGAAGGTCTTGTGTCATTTCTTTTGGTAGTTTAAAAATTTGACATTTTAGAAATCACAAAAGAAAGAGAAACTTTAACTTAAATGTGAAAGAAAAAAATATGAGTGTAGTTTAAGAGAAGCTTTAGTGGTTAAGAGCAATTTTTGCACTTGCAGAGGACCCAGATTTGCTCCCCAGATTTGTTCCTAACACCAACACAGTAACTCAACCATGATTTACTCCAAGTCCTGGGTATCTGGCTTTCTCTTCTGGCCTCTGCAGACAGTGAACACACATGACACAGACATTCATAAAGTGAACACACCCATACTCTAAAACAAAATTTAATAAAGCCTAAGAAACGGTATCTGTTCGCCTTATGATCCAATTGTCAGGAAGAACAGACAGTAAGACCTGGATCATATGGTCTCTTCCTTTTATTTCCTTCATATATAAAATGAAAAGAGTGCTTTTTTAAATCATAGTGTGGTAGTAAAAGTAAATGAATGGAAAATGCAATGTCCATATAAAAATGCCAAACTCAGAGTACCAGCTGTTTTTCTCTTCTAATTGTTAATAAAGACATCTCCACCCTCTACAGAATAATTTATGAATGTTCTTTTCTTTTAGACTCATCTACTGAGAAAACCAAACATTTCAATAAAACTAAAATAAAAAGGGTTTAACTCAATTATGGGAGAATATTTTGTATGAAAAGCAATAAACTATTTATTGTTTCCACTTCCTCCTTGGAGCAATATCTTTCTTCTTTAGCAATAAGTCTCAAAAGAAACAAAAAGTTCAATGTAATTTTTCAATCGAAAAGCATAAAAATTGCCATTTGTCATTATGCTTCAGTGTTTTACTCTTCACATTAATTTGAATTTACAAATATGTTAGCACCAAATGTGGCTAATAGATAAACTGCACACATTTTTCCTAACTCTTAAGATAACATCTTTCATGTTGTGTTCAACAATAACAAAATATTACAGGCAATAAACCAGAAAAATGCTTTTCTCACACATGTTCAAAAGCACAAACCTGAAGAATGTTTCCAGGAAAAAAAAAAACAAAACCCTAGACTGCTAACCTTCCTCTCCTCAGACTAGCATCTAACATTCCCTGATGCTCTAAGATTCATTTTGATCCTTGCTTTCAAATCTGGTTTTTTTCTCTGCCTGACACCATTGGATTTTATCTTCTATACACTTTGACTTTAATCTCTTCATACTGTATCCACCCCCTCTCCCCTGCCACTGTCAGCAATATTTGTTTCTTTTATCAAAATCTTATATTCCTCATTTATATCTGCTCTTTATCTTTTTCTACTAACTACCTGTTTCTTAACTCAAAATACTATGTCATCCTGCCTATATTGAAATAAATCCTTTGTCCATCTCTTTATTTAAACTCTACCCCCAAATGCATTATATCCTTTAGCTTTCCTGCATTTCCATAATTTCTTTCTTCAATCCAACTTAAACCCCTGTCCACTGAAACACAATGAATTATACTCTGTCTTTGTGCCATTTGCATCACATGTTTGGGGCAGTTTTGCCCTCTTCAAAAACAAAATTTGGCACTTCGGATTTAAAGGGTTGCCAGGGAGTTGTGACACAGGCCTTTAATCCCAGGGAGGCAAAGGCAGGTGGATCTCTGTGAGTTCAAGGCCAGCCTGATCGACAGAGAGAGTTCTAGAATAGGCCCCAAAGCTACACAGAGAAACCCTGTCTGGAAAAAAACAAAAACAAACAAAAGATTTAAAGCGTTAATTTGGTTATTTCACAAAATGCTGAGCACATAAGACACAGACCAATATTTCTTTGTTTGTTAGTACAGATAACATAAAGCCAATAAGTCTGCCAAGATTTTTTTAAAGAATGTTTACTAGTAAATGACATACACAATCGAAATTGCATGGCAGAAATCAATGATATGCAAATGTGTGTGATCAGATGCTCAGAAAATGCTACTGAATCTGTGTTTATGAAGATTAAGGTGACTTACAACAGAGATTCAATGTTTTGTAACTCCTTGAGTGTTTTATGGAGATGTGTTCGTTTAGTAGAAGAAGCTAGGCGGTCAAGCTCACAAGGTCTGGGGAGTCACTGATCATGTTGCTGATATTCCACTTTTGTCTTTGTAATCCCCTGGGATTGTTCTGTCTTTGTCATTGAAGATGTTACAGTTGAAGGTCTACTGTTATTAGGAGGAACATGTCTGTGACCTAGGATGTGGTCTGTTTTAGAGAAGCTTCATGTGCTGTGTATCCTTTGGGTTTGGGGCGAAATATTTCTACAGATGTCTAAGAGAGAGCCGGGGTGTAAGTGGGAAAGTTTGGAGGGATGAAAGGGAAGGGGGAAATTAAGAAATCTCATGATTATTTTATCTTATTTTATTTATTTGTTTATTTTTTTTGGTTTTTCAAGACAGTGTTTATCTGTGTAGCTTTGGGCCTTTCCTGGAACTCACTCTGTAGCCCAGGCTAGCCTTGCACTCACAGAGATCCGCCTCTGCCTCCAGAGTGCTGGGATTAAAGGTGTGCACTACCACCGCCCAGCTTAAAATCTCATGATTGTAATATAGTTTCTTAATTCCCCCTTTCCTTTCATTCCTCCAAACCTTTCAATGTACACCTGGCTCTCTATTACATATGTGAGTGTGTGTGTGTGTGTGTGTGTGTGTGTGTGTGTGTGTGTGTGTGTGTTTCTCACCCTTTCTTTCCATGGCTTTGGCTGAGCTAACTTATGGGAAGTTCTCAGTGCTGTGAAGGTGCATATCATCTGAAGGACACTCACATCAGCAATTGTGAAATGAGATATAAACTCCTATTTCCTCTCATGCAAATTTTCTGGGAGATGCTTGTATAGTACTGAGACAATCACAATAAATAAACTTAGATGCATAAATATACACATATTCAGATTTGGAGTAATAGAAAGGTCTTTCTCTCTAGATAGAAAAATAAAGCCTTCGACAAAATCCAAATTTCCTGTAGGATCTTATGGAGACATTTTCTCTATTGAAGCCAAATGTCTAAGATTTTATGCATAATGCTTGGTGCATAACTTGTACATAGTTGTCCAAAATGGTATTTGACTCCAAATTGTGTTAGTCAAATAAACTAGAGATATTAATGCTTTTTCAGCATTGACTGAAATGATCATGTGTTTTTTTTTCTTTCAGTTCGTTTATATGGTAGATTACATTGACAAATCTTCCTATGTTAAACCATCCCTGTATCCCTGTGATGAAGCCTACTAGATTATGGTGGATGATTTCTTTTTATGTGCTCTTGGATTTGGTTTGCTAGTATTTTATTGAGTATTTTTGCATCACTGTTCATGAGGGAGTAATTCTCTTTCTTTTTTGCATCTTTGTGTGGTTTGGGTATCAGGGTAACTGTAGCCTCAAAAAAGAGTTTGGCAATGATCCTTCTCTATTGTTTGGAACAATTTCAGGAGTATTGGTATTGGCTCTTCTTTGAAATTCTGCACTGAAACCATCTGGCCTTGGGCTATTTTTTTTCTTTCTTTCTTTCTTTTTTTTTTTTTGGTTGGGAGACTTTTGGGAGACTGTTTCTATTTTCTTAGGAATTATAGGTGTACTTAAATTATTTATCTGATCTTGATTTAACTTTGATGTGTGGTACCTATCCAAAAAAATGTCCATTTCTTTTAGATTTTCCAATTTTGTGGAGTACAGGTTTTCAAAGTATGACCTAATGATTATATGGATATCCTCAGTGTCTGTTATTATGTCCCCTTTTTTCATTTCTCATTTTGTTAATTTGGATATTCTCTCTATGCTTAGTTTGGATAAGGGTTTGTCTATCTTGTTGATTTTCTCAAAGAACCAACTCTTCATTTTGTTCATTCTCTGTATTGTTCTCTTTGTTTCTATTTTATTGATTTCAGCCCTCAATTTGATTATTTCCTGTCATCTACTCCTTCTCTATGAGTTTGTTTCTTTTTGCTCTAGAGCTTGCAGATGTGCTGTTAATTCACTAGTGTGAGATCTCTCCAATTTCTTCATGTGGGCACAAGTTTTATTACTGAGTATGTGGTCTATTTTGGAGAAGGTTCCATAAAGTGCTGAGAAGAAGGCATATTCTTTTGTATTTTGGTGAAATGTTCTATAGGTTTCTGTTTGGTCCATTTGAGTCACAGCATCTGTTAGGTCTCTTTTTTCTCTGTTAAGTTTCTGTCTGGCAGAAACTATTCTATTAGTGTGTGGGGTTTAATGTGGGATTTAAGCTTTTGTAATTTTTTTTTTACCAAGTAGGTGACCTTGTATTTGGAGCATAAATGTTCAGAATTGAGATTTCAGATTGATGAATTTTTCCTGTTATGAATATGAAATGTCCTTCTCCATCTCTTTTGATTAATTTTAGTTTGACATCTATTTTGTTGGATAGCTACACCAGCTTATTTCTCAGATCCATTTGATTAGAAAATCTTTTCCCAGCCCTTTATTCAGAGGTAATGTCTGTATTTATGATTAAGTTGTGTTTCTTGTATGTAGAAGATGGATGGATTATGTTTTTATATCTATTCTGTTAGCCCATCTCTTTTTATAGGCAAATTGAATCCATTGATATTAAAAGATATTAATGACCAGTGAATGTTAATTCTTGTGATTTTTTTTTTTTTTGTTTTATTGGTGGTGGTGTTAGTGCGTGTGTGTTTCCCTTTTTGGGGGATTTGCTGGTGTGAGATTATTTATTGCCTGTGTTTTTGTGGGTGCAGCTAACTTCCTTGGGTTGGAGTTTTCCTTCTAGTACTTTCTGTAGGGCTAGATTTGTGTATATGTAATATTTAAATCTGGTTTTGTCATGGAATATCTTGTTTTCTCAATCTATGGTGATTGAATGCTTTATTAGGTATAGTATTCTGGGCTGGCATCCATGGTCTCTTAGTGTCTGCAGAATGTCTGTCTAGGACCTTCTGGCTTTCAGAGTTTCCATTGAGTTGTCTGGTGTAATTCTGATAGGTCTGCATTTATATGATACTTGACCTTTTTCTTTGCTGTTCTTAATATTATTTCTTTATTCTTATTTACTTGCTATTTATTTATTATTATCATAATGTTTTGAATATTATGCGGCAAGGGGACTTTTTGTGTGTGGTCCAGTCTATTTGGTGTTCTGTATGCATCTTGTACCTTCATAGGCATGTCTTTCTTTAGGTTGGGAAAGTTTTCTTCTATGAATTTGTTGAATATATTTTCTGTGCCTTGGAGCTGAAATTCTTCTCCTTCTTCTACCCCTATTATTCTTAGGTTTGGTCTTTTCATGGTGTCCCAGATTTCCTGGATATTTTGCTGGATTTAACGTTTTCTTTGGCTGATGAATTCATTCTCTCTATCGTATTTTCAATGCATGAGATTCTTTCTTCCATTTCTTGTATTGTGTTGGTTATGCTTGCCTCTATACTTCATTTACTCAGATTGATTTCCTCCAATTTTTTGTTTGTCTTTTCCTCCAATGCTTTAAGGGAATTTTTTCATTTCCTCTTTAGGGCCTCTATCATCTTCATAAAGTCATTTTAAGTTTGTTTTCTTCAGGATCATGTGTGTTGGGATGTTCAGGTCTTGCTGTTGTAGGATCATGTCTGACTACCCACTTTTTCCTTTAATTCTTACAGATGGAGTTCTAGGTTGCTCTTGTGATTGGTGCAGACAGGGCCTGTGGCTCCAGTAGTCACTCTTCTCAATTGGTGCAGGAGGAGCTTCTGGTTCCAATGGTCAATGGTGCCATAGGGGATATAGTCAAGGGAGAAGGGGAGGAGGCTACTGCCAGGTCTCTGGGGCTGTAATAGCTGCTGAGGAGGGGCACAGAGTAGTCAAAGTGTTGAGGTTGCCATGGCTTCAGGGGCGGGGCACGGAATGTGCCTCTAGGTCCTATGGGCTAGAGAACTGGGTTGTCCAATGGGGAAATGAGGGTCTTACCTCTTCTCAATCGGTACAGAGGGTGGAGTATGGCTCAGATGGTCACTGGTGCCTGAGGAGATGGTTGGTGAGGGGGATGGGGAAGAAGCTGCTACCTGGTCTTTGGGGCTACAAGGGCTACAGGGAAGGGGCACGGAATTTGCCTCCTCCAGGGCCTATGGGTTACAGAACTGGGATGTCCAGTGGGGAGACCAGGGCCTTACCTCTTCCCAGTCAGTGCAGGGGCCCATATAGCTTCAGTGGTACCTGGTGCCTCAGGAGATGGTTGGTAAGGGGGCAGAGGAAGAGGCTGCTTCCCAGCCTCTGGTGCTGCCTATAAGTTTATTCTTATAAAAGAGTTTAATGTCTAAAACATCACTACTAAAATAGAATAATTTTCTTTGTCTTGTGGTTATCTGTACTCTAACAAAAATACCATTTGTCCATGCAATGTGTTGAATTTCTGGTTAGAATAAGTATTAAAAATAAGATGGAAGACCAGAATAGCTAAGGTGAAAAGCTATTTTCTTATCTCTCATTACAGAATTTGATTATGCAAGTAATATATGTTTCATATGCATTCATATATTTTTAACAATTTGGAAGGGGTTTTCATGTGCAAATAATCAAGATAGGGTATTAATAGCTTTATGCATGTGATAAAATATTAACAACTATAGACATATGTAAAAAGTGAAATAATAACTAGAAGAATAAATAAAATCCATCTTAAAAGTATTACAACTAACACAATCATGGCCCTTGTAGCCACACATAAATTCCAACAGTTCCTTTGCTTTTTCTTCCCAGAATTTCAAAGCTTAACTAAAATCAAATAACTAATCGATTTCAAGGACTTTGGATTATTTAACTAGTTCATCAATATTGCATCATCCAATTAATATTTTAATGTACATGTCCTTTGTGGAGTATATGGGAGAGGAATAACAAGTTTAATCCACTTTCTATTAGAAAATTCTGCTAGAAAAGCACCACTCCTTCTCTGTCACATATTCATAGTGGAAATTGGTTCCTGTCCCTAATCTGACATAATGGAAAGAAAGATCAAGTTCTTGACATATCTGATAGGATAGCAACACAATTTTCTGGAACACTTGCCACTTGATGATGGAACTGTCAGAGCTGTACTAATGTGAAAGGAATGCTTTGATTAGATGCCTTGTTGAATGTTAATTACAAAGTTAGGGTAATGGAGTTCATTTTTTTTGACATAAAAATCCTAGGAGTAATATACTGGTTTTTAAAGGGCCAGGAAGTCAAGATGAAACAAAGTACCATTTATCTGATACACTGGACAAGTATGCCCTTCAATATGACTTTGAAGAGCCATGTAATTTACTAATGTCAGTAATTCCAAGTACTGTGCTTGGATTTTATATTTAATAAGGATAACTCCACATTTGAAGAGTTGTCCTTTATTAGGATAACGTGTGGTCAGAGATAATCAACATCTACAATGAAAAGTCTAGCCAAAACCCAGAAGTAATCTAAAGTAATGTGATCTATTTTGCATTTACACAAACATCCAGTATTTCACATATTTGTTTTATATCTCATGCTTATTATGGAATCCTCTCTCCTGACATACCATAGTGGACATGGTTTTGAATTGCATGAATCTGTGATTACCTAAAAGAAACATGCTTATGACTGAGCCATTAGTCAGACATGCAGTGGGAAGAGGTTCAAAAGATATCTCTTATCCTCAAGGATTTAAAATTTCTAAACTGCTGCTAGAGGAAGTGACTTATGAAGAGGCACCATTTTTAAAGATTTGTAGGCACATAACAGTTGCACAATGTTTTCCTTCACCTGTGTAGCTATCCTTACGTTGCCAATATTCATGTAAATAAACCATCCCTGACACTTGGGGAAGTAACCTATTTAGTCTCATTTTTTCACCAAGCTGATTAATGTTGGAGTCATTTTTGACCTGTCATTGGTGCCTGTCTGGAGTGTAAGATGTTCATTTTTCTCCTCAGGAAATGATCACACATCAGTGCAGAAGGCAAACAAGGCTGTTTTCTACTGGGTTAGCTTTGTAAATATCATTTGCACCCCAAATGGAGCTATCTGTCAACAGAGGGAATAATTGTCAATCCAAAATGAATTCTTTGCTAATAGAGTTTCATTTAATGATGTGTATGGTGTTTTTTAATTTATTTTTTATGATCCACTTAAGCTAGTAATCATATTGTATGCATGTTACAAAAAATATTGATTTGAACTATTAAAGAACATGGATAGTTAGCAGACACATAATATATTTACCAGAAAAATTTGTAATTGTATGTATCCAGAAATGTATTCATGGGTAATTACAGTCACTTTATCTTTTACAAAGAAACCTGATTTACTGTTGGTTGTAGTAAAAAAAAAAGTAGGCAATAATCATACAACCATTTTTATCTTATACTCATTCAGGGAAGAAAATAAGATTGCATCTACAAAAAAAATCTGAGCACTGTGTCAAAGTAATCTGGTTATAGAAGAACACTTTTATCTGACATTTAATGTCACTGAAGGAAAGCTACTTTATTTTATGTTATATGTATAAACCCCCATGAATATTCACCTAAATTATAACTGAAGAACTCTTCAACTTAGCTGATTTAATGGCACTGTATATAGGAAATAGTCACACCCTGTCTGTGAAGGGTTTGTTTTTGTTGCCCTTGGTCATGATTTAATTCAGAAGGACGATATAAGAATTGCCATATATTCCCTTTTTCATGTATCTATGGTGGTAGTTTCTCTATAGTCCATAAACACAAATTCTTTTCATAGAATGCACTTAATTAACTCCATCCCACTACAGAAAGCTCATCCAGTGAAAATGATGAAGACCCAGTTAATTGCAATCTGTGAGAGCAAGTGCCTTAAACAGGTGCAACTTCCTGCATCTATTTTGTAACTCTGTTTATGAATAAACATAAAATTTACAAGATCATGTTTAGTCTTATCGTCTATCCAGAAATGCTAATTTATAGATATTTTAAGCCCTAACATTGGTTATAGGTGCCAGGTTATTATTAGAAAATTATTGAAAATTAAATCAAGTTATTTAATCAGCCTAGAATATTCCTAGATACTTCAATTTTAGAAAATTCTCTATCACTTTATACTTTCAATTTGAAGTTGAAAATAAATAACTACTCTAAAAATACAACTAGTAAAAATTCTACTTTTCAAAAACATTGCCACATGGTTCTGTTTTCCTTTCAGTATGGAATCATCTTTTAAGAGATGAAGTATTTAAATGCTTTTCAATATCTATAAACAGTGTATTGTCAACTGTGTAACAGATTAAGCATTTTGACCTCCAAATATTCTAGACATATACATTCCAGAGCAGAGATGATTATTTGTTCATGTGTTAAAAAATAAAAATCACATATATGTATACACTTATGTGTATATAGAGTGATGGATGCATTAGTTCAACTGATTTTACCACAAAGTTCAAAATAAAAGAAAAACCACTTGTGTTCTCTGTGTATAGTTTAATCAGTGCTTTCGTTTTCATGAGTTGTATATGTTGACTCCATGCCAGACACTATAAAGGGAATTTTCATATATCTCCAGGGATTCATTTTGGTCATTACTATTGGGGATTTTACTTGTTATATTATGTCATGTGGAACAGTTGAGTTTAAAAGTAGCGTATCATTGTAGGCCTAGCTTGAGCACATGCTGAGATGGGCCTCAAAGTGGATTGGCTATGATATCAGTAATATCAGTGCACTTTGGAATTAGCAGCCTATCCTCCACTAACTGCTACTAATGTACTGGACACATCAGTACTATAACTATAGAGGATTGGATGTGCTAAGTGCCAAGAAAAAGATGGAAGCATGATTCTTCTCAATAACTTCTGAAACACTAAAGCAGCTGTCAAACACTGAGACCTTTAGAGCTATTACCTTTCTTTTTAAGTTCTAGTTAAACTAACTTTTGAATTAGGTAAAAAGGTAACTTTCTTTAGGATGTTAACTTAGAATAGGCATAAGTAATAGAATCATATATACCTATCAAAGCCCTAGTAGTTAAAAATTAACATATCTAATACTGTAATTTCATGGTACTTATGATACAATGAACAGTAGTAATTTAACTATTTGACCAAAAATACATAGTTTTGAAAAATAAATCTCACATGCATTCTCAATCTATATAATAAATAGAATTTCCAGCTTATAAAAGTTATATTACTGTTTGTTTTACTGAGGCACTTCTGTGTGGTGATATTATGTTCCCCAATATATTGTGAGCATTAATAAACTTATCTGGGGTCAGAGAACAGAACAGCCACTAGATATAGAGGTCAGAAAATGGTGGCACACCTTTAATCCTGGCATTCCAAACGCAGAGATCCTTCCGGATCTCTGTGAGCTCAAAGCCACACTGGAAACAGCCAGACATGGTGACATGCCTTTAATCCCAGGAAGTGATGGCAGAAAGCAGAAAGGTATATAAAGTGTGAGGACCAGAAACTAGAACCTGGTTAAGCTTTTAGGCTTTGAGCAGCAGTTCAGCTGAGATTCATTCTGGATGAGGATGCAGAGGCTTCCAGTCTGAGGAAACAGGATCAGCTGAGGAATTGTGGAGGTGAGGAAGCTGTGGCTTGTTCTGCTTCTCTGATCTTCCAGCATTCACATCAACACCTGGCTCCAGGTTTGTTTTTATTAATAAAACCTTTTAAGATTCATGCTACACTTCTGGATTTTGGCACATTCTTTTAAAAATATTAGTACAGCAATTAAGTTCCTTGATAGTATATGTCAAATTGTACTTCAAGCCATATTCTTTATATGCATATAGCTAGTGGTCTACATAGCTTTGTTAAAAGGTAGATAGGGAGTGTCGTCAAAAAGTATGTGATAAAGAAGAACCACTCTTGGGTTGGAGAGATGGCTCAGAGGTTATGAGCACTGACTGCTCTTCCAGAGGTCCTGAGTTCAATTCCCAGCAACTACATGGTGGCTCACAACCATCTCTAATGAGATCTGGTGCCCTCTTCTGGTATGCAGGCATACATGCAGGCAGAACACCATATGCATAATAAATAAATCTTAAAATAAAAAAAAAAGAAGAACCACACTTGTTAGGGTGTATATAGAAGGTCTGATTGCTTAAGTAAAATGCTAATGATGCTTAATAAACTATCTTGAATTCATCACCATAAGATGGCAAACACAGGGCAGAAATATAAGGATTACTGCAGACTTTTATTCGTGAAGAATTTGAAAATATGATCCATAGATGGATGTGTGATTTAGTATCTAATGGCCAATCATAAAACATAAACAGAGTGTTACAGAGAGAATTCTTAAGTCTCATGCCAGTAGTCTATTTAACCATACAAAGAGCAAAAGACTATCTTGTCAAACTCAAGTATAAGTTTATTTCACCATGCACCCTATTTGACTTAAGACAAATAGATCATGATTATCATTGTAAAAATTAGAATTGCAGCATTAGTTTCTGAGAAATTTGAAAGCTGGGCTTTTCCCCTATAATTTTTATTCTCTTCGATATAGGCCAGGCCCATACCACACTAAAAAAGGGAAAATGTTGCCAAGAGCTGTTCTGTTAATATGTTGTGCTTCCAGGGAAGGGGAGTCACTGGTGTCCTCTGCTGTTCTACCTCTCAGAGTTTACTCTGGCTGGCTCATTGCTTAAATGGATACCATAGAACTGTTAATATAATTATTGATCTCTAAAATTATCACCTTTCCCACATGACTGCTTGTTTCCAGGGCAAAGACAGCACCTGACTGGCTTTGTGCCAGGGCTTAGAGTTACAATTTACCAATTCACATCTGTTAAATGAAAAAGCCTAATATGCTCTGTGATGTGACATTACTTGCTGATAAGAGTTCCCGATATTAATCCTTTTCAGAGCAATGGAGATTGACATAAAGCTGACTCAAAATGCAAATGTGTAGACTCAATAATGTTATTATATGCAAATATTGGTCTTATGTACAATTTTCTATTAACTGTGTGGCATAAATAGGCATGTTTCTTTTGTGTATATATAGGAAAGATGATTTGTAGGTGTCTTAGTTAGGGTTTCTATTACTGTGAAGAGATGTCATGACCACAGCAACTCCTATAAAGGAAAACATTTAACTGAGGTGGTTCACTTACAGTTCAGAGGTTCAGTCTATTTTCATCATGATGCAACATGGTGGCATACAGGCACACATGGTGATAGAGAAATAGTCAAGTGTCCTACATCGTGACTTTCAGGCAACAGGAAGTGGTCTGTCTTATTGGGTGTGACTTGAGCATATATGTAACCTCAAAACCCTCCTCCACAGTGTCACATTTCCTCCAACAAGATCACATCTACTCCTGCGTTTTGGTGAAATTATTAAGGCCACTCCACGTAGTTAAAAAGGAGGTTTATTTTGAGGGGTAACTTACAAGTGAATGGATAGTTTACAGAGTCTGGGAAAGGCGTGGCGCAGTCCGGCGGTGTTCTTTGGAGAACTCTGCTTGGTCTACCTCCAGTGTCCAGGGTCCAGGAACCAAGAGAGCCAGCGCATCCGGATCTCAGGTCTTCAGGGTCCTCTCTTGGCTCTGCCTTGTAGGCGTGACAGTTACCGAAGCCTCAAAGGGGGTTGGAACTTCCAGATCAAAGCTGGAATGGCTACCCACTACATCTCCCCCTTTTGTCTAAATAAGAAGGTTCTGACCTAATACAACACGATACACAGAGGAATGGTTATCAAGCATTGTCCAGGAGTAAGGAGGGATAATGACCTAGAGAAGATGGAACTACAATCAATGCAAACAATATCAAGCAAGAAACACATACTAAAACCCAGAGAAGTCTAGAGCGTAGGTAAATGGCATGTTACAAAGATCATTCCAAAAGGTATCTTGTCCTAAAGAACCTGAATCTAATACTTAATATGTTCTAAGATATTTTATATATATATATATATGTGACTATAACTGCTGGTCTTCAATCCCATCAAAGACCTGAGAAGGAATATAATGGTACCTGAGAATTTAAGTTAATTTCATTATACTGTGTGTATATTTCTACTCTTGTTTAAGGTATTATGCTTGTACAGCTCATTTAAAATAATTGTAATGGATACTTAAAAATAGATTAATAATTAGCCATCTATGATAATCATACTCGTAGCCATGTTAGTTAAGTCTTCTAGGTATACATATATATTTTTCAGATAGATAGGTAATCTTCAAATACTTCAAAGACCTATAGAATATGGCATTTAAAACATTTTAAAAATTTAGGCTTTCTTGACAGTGAGACATGTCTGCTCCTGGCAACACTGATTTGCTTCACAGAGGAGGATGGGCATCGAAGACTCTCCATTATGGAGTTTATCTTCTTCTTGACAAAAATAGCCATTTGGGCAAGAAACTGTTCTTCCCTGGACTGCTTGATCGACTGGACATGCAGGACCCATGCAAAGGTGACCACAAAATTTTGCTTGGCAAAATGGTCCTTCAGGTTCCTGCTTTGCAGAGGAAACTGCCAGACATTCTACAGGACACAGAAAAAAATGACTGAGAGACTCTAGCTCTGTGGGCTGAAGACAGATGCCCCAACTTTACAAAGGAACATTAGGTGACACTCTAGGCTGCCAGCTGTCTCTGTCTACTCTTGCAAGATTCCTGAAAGTTGCTTGCATCCTTCTCCCATTTCTCAGGTAATATTATATCCTTCTGAGGTCTTTGATGTAGTTGAAGACTAGTTATAATTTCCTCAGTTATGTTAAAATTAAGTTAGATATAAAACCTTAGACTCACAAATATAAGATAGATAAGATATCTTCTTTAATATTGTAACTGTAATTCTTGCTTGATAATTGTTTTGTTATATGTAATTTTACTATGTTAAAGTTAAAACCTTCCTAAAAAAAAAAAAAGAAAAAGAAAAAGGGGAAGTGCTGTGGATGATTGTTTGATAAATAAAACACTGATTGGCCAGTAGCCAGGCAGGAAATATAGGCAGGACTAACAGAGAGGAGAAAGGAAAGGACAGGAAGGCAGGGAAGGGAGACACCAGATGCCGTCCAGGGAGCATCATGTAAAGGCAGCAGGTAAAGCCACAGAACACGTGGCAACATATAGATTAACAAAAATGGGCTTAGTATAAGAGTAAGAGCTAGACAATGGTAGGCCTGAGCTAATGGCCGAGCAGTTTAAATAATATAAGAGTCGGTGTGTTTATTTTATAAGCGGGCTCCGGGACTGGCGGGAATGGCGGGAGCTAGAGAGAAACTCTCCAGCTACACCTACGAGGCCACACCTACTAAAAGTGTTATTTCCTTTGGGGCCATTTTCTTTCAAATCATCACAGTAGAATTATGAGTAATCAGGAAATATGAAAATATGGATAAGCTAGTGTTTAATATACACTCTCATCTCATGTACCCAATTATGTGTTTGCATCTGTACACAAAGGAGTTTCATGTTAGCAATAAATATTGTTTTTATAAATACACAAATGTACACATTGAAATTCACTGGATCCTGTTTACAGAAGGGTCAGTTCTAAACAAGGTGCTTTTGGAATTGGTGTAGAAGATGAGGAATGGTGCCAAATATCCTCCGTATAGAATGTGATTAAAATAGTGTCAATTAAAATGAGAGCAAAGAGTTCACTATGCAAATTTCATGTAATATTTGCTTAAAAGAGTACTACTTTTTATTGGATAAAATTGTGCAAAGCCAACACAAGAAAATGTTGAACTTACAGTAAAGCATGAAGAGTCAAGAATCAGGTAAACAAGCAGGTGAAATATATCCCATTTCTTTAAGTTTATAAAGCAAAGTCTGATTCTGAAACCTTGAATATTGGCTGTAGACTTCACACCTGGCCTTCTTGGGCTTCTCCTGGGACTTCAGACAGTTTGAAATTCTTTCATAAGAGGAGATAGGGGAAGGAGATGGCTCTGAAAAATAGTGATTGGTCTATTGAATCTAAAAATATTCCAGTCATTGTCCCCATGAAAAGCAGCTGTTTTAACATTTGTTATTATCTCCCAAGTTTTTTATATCTTCCTTCTTTATATTTCTGTGTCCAAATCAACAAAAAAGTGTGCTTACATGTATTCTAATTCTGTTTTGAAAATTATCAGGCAATAATATATGTGATTAACACTTTGATACACTTGACATATGTGTGAAATTTACACACTTCATATGTTTTATTGTATTTTACTTTAGATTTTGTGTGTATGTTTGTGAATATCATTGGGAAACCATATGTGCATGGTATATGCTCATATATATGGAGATAAATATGCCCTTAGGTAATAGCAACAGATGCCAGAGGAGAGCTTCAAGTGGCTTCCTCTGTGAATCCCTGTCTGGTTCCTGTGATCCAGGGTTTCTCCACAAACTAAGAGCTAAAATTTTTCAACTATGCTGGCATCCATCAAACCTCAGTGATTCCCTGACTCAGTCTTCTTCAGAGCTGGGTTGACAGATATGTGTGGAACAATGCCTGGCTTTTACATGGAATGTCTTCTTAACTGCTGAGCCTTCCCTATGAGCCTCAGGTGTATCTCATAAACTTCATGTACATTACGATGTTCAAGTGTAACAGGAAACACATGTGGTATAACAAAGGTCAAAATATTTTAAATGGTCAACTTCTCAAAAATTTAAAATGATAATTGCCTTACTTTTCTTTTCCAGAAAACTAATAAAAATTGGTAATTTCATGCATTTGAGTTTACTAATGCTTGAAACTAACAATTAAAGGGCAAAGACCAGCTATGGCTATTCCATGGTTAAAATATGTCCATTGAAAGTTCATTTGAGTAGATTTAACCACTACTCTAAAGTTCTATGAGATGAAAACTTGTGTTGATATTTTATTTGTGCGGAAATGTGGTGATATTTTATTTGTGCTTTAATACAACTTGCCTGGAGATCAGGGGTGGGGAAGGCCAGCCATTTTAAGTAAACAAAAAGTCAGGCAGCACAAGCCCTTAATCTGATCACTTATCAGGCAGGGTCTCTGTGTGTTCAAGGCCATACTAGGGAACATAGCCAAGTGTGGTGACACATGCCTTTAATTCCAGTACCAACCATAGAGCCCTGGAGGCCTGTACAGACAGACAGTGACAAGGAAGTGAGGTAGCTGGGCTAAGATAACCAATGAGAGGGCAGAAGAGCACGGAAGTAAAGGCATGGATAAGATAGGAAGTAGCTCCCATTTGGAAGCTGCAGAGTTGGTGAGGTAAGCTTGGCTGGTTGCTTTCCCTATTTCCCTGATCTCTCTAAGGCTTTCACCCCTATGTTTGACTCCATGCTTTTTATTTAATAAGACCATTTAGAAATTTTTCTACAAAAACTAGTCCAAGTATGTTATTCAGAGGAAGGGCCTTGCCAGTTGATTAGGGCAAGACAGTGTCCTTAGGGTGGGACTTCATGAGCTTCTAGAAATGGTGGAGAACTTGCAGGTAGTTCCACATATGTCCACTACTAACTAGTATTGTTAACTTCTTTTATTCATGGGTTTCTCAAAAATCCTAAGTCCTTTGTGAAAATAATGTATTTACATAATCCAAATATGTCTTCTTTTTGTGTAAAAACCAATTGTTCTCAGTAGTCCTTAGAGTTTTATCTTTACCAAGAGAATTCTAGTGATTTTTATGCAGAATCAACAATTGCTTGTGTAGAGGAGGCACAGGTTGGGGAGGGGGGCAGAGAGCAACTAGATAGTTTCACGTATTAGGAACAAGCCAAAAATGCCAGAAAACTCAGCAAATCTGCATTGGTATAAAGTATTCTCACTCAAATGTCTATTGTTCTAATGTCAAAGACCACAGATTCAGAGAATGAAGTATATATGTATATATATATACATATATACCGTATATAAGTATATATATGGTATAAAAATGGGGGAAATTAAAGCTCATGCCAGGTTTTCTATGGTTATTCAGTTTTGAGTACCTTTCAGGAAAGGCCTTCCCAAAAGACATTATCTAGAATTTGTGTTTGTAAATTTATGGAGCAGAGCATTCATAAATAAATACAAGAGCAAGTTCAATAAAATTGAAAAAAAAAGAACATTAGTGCATATTCTCACCTTGATGCACTTTTGAGCACAAAAATGTCTTTGAAGTGGATTCTTTCCCTGCCCTTCTTTACAGTGTTGAGGACATAATTCAAGTTCAATAAATATTTATTCACAATAATGGGACATTTTGAGTTTGCCTTCTAGGAAAACATTGTAGTAAGCAGTTTGGTGTTAATTAGGATTCATGGACATTAACTATGCCCGGGGACTATACATAAGCTGAGAAGTTATGACATATTTTAAAAAGTAATTTAAAATAATATTAAATGGCTCTTTTATCCCCCACCTTTATTTATTTAAATTTTTCTCTTAATGATGATGTGCTCGATAGTCTGAAATTAAAATTGTAATTTAACCAGGAGGTAAAACTCAAGTATATGTACCTTACACAGATACAGACACTAAAAGATGAGAAGATTGGCTCATTATAACAGCCTAAACTGTAACGCAAAGTGTAAATGGGATGCTGTGTATACTGTACAAAGAGATCCCAGTCATGTAAGAAGATAAGAAACTGGAAGAGTGGAGGTAAAGAGGCTAGACATTGGGTGGTATAAGACACCAAAGCCATAATGTTTGCTAACTGATCTTGTGGAGGGAAGTATTGTTGAACAAGTATCAGGTGTAAGGCTGTTGGCATGTGTCAGAATCCAAGTGGAACCAAAGCCACTGCTGTAGTTGCCTGAATCTGAGTCTACATTAAGTCAGTTTGGAGCATCCATGCTTGGGACTAAGACAGCAGTCTGGCTCAGTGTGCTACTTTTATACAATGCTGGAGCTTGAGAAGGTTTAGGAGTTTCCACTATGGTGTATAGAATTGCCAAAGTGGTTTTTGATGGCTTATACAGATGTTTAATTTTAAAGTTATTGTTTTTTCTCAGTGGCACTATTGATGTGAAAGAATAAACCACAATGGATCCTGTGAAAGGAACGTAAGTAGGAAAAATTCTCTTAGCCTATGGTATTCAGTATATGTGCATAAATAATCAAAATCAATAGAAGAGATCTGACTCTAATAGTAGCAAACACCAATTTTTCTCAAGAAATCTATTACCTATATCTCAGTTTAATATTCCACTTAAGAGAATAACAATAGTTGAAAACACGGTAGATTCTAGTGTGAGAATACAGAATCTACAAGACAATCCATGAGCACCATGATGTATCTGAAGACAGGACTACTCTATGAGGAAAAGAGATATAGATGAAAAAGGAGCAAGTTATACTGAAGCATTGTTTACCAGGAAAAGAGGTATCACTCACAAATACAAGTAAATAGTGAGAGCTACTAACTGTGAAACATTGAATGTAACAAAAATTAGTTATTTTGTGTTTATAAAAATATAAGAATGAAAGAAATAGGTCATTGGACTCAAGTTCAA
Organism: Peromyscus nudipes; assembly: GCA_902168325.1. NCBI lineage: Eukaryota > Metazoa > Chordata > Mammalia > Rodentia > Cricetidae > Peromyscus > Peromyscus nudipes. The sequence goes on from CABHPH010163134.1 coordinate 20,739, forward strand.
GAGAGTAATGTGTGGGGGTATTGTGTTCCCCAAAATATTGTGTATGCTAATAAACTTATCTGGGGTCAGAGAACAGGACAGTCACAATATTAAACATAGAGGTTAGGCAGTGGTAGCATACGCCTTTAATCCTAGCATTCCAGAGACAGAAATCCCTCTGGATCTCTGTGAGTTCAAGGCCACATTGGAAAAGACCAAGCGTGGTGACCCACACCTTTAATCCCAGAAAGCCACACCTTTAATCTCAGGGAGTGGTGGTAGAAAGCAGAAAAGTATATAAGGCGTGAGGACCAGAAACTCGAGGCATTTGGCCTGAGCAGGCCTTTGGCCTGGAGAAGCCTTTGGCCTGGAGAAACATTTGGCCTGGTTAAGTTTTCGGGCTTCTAGCAGCAGTTCAGCTGAGACCCATTCTGGATGAGGGCTCGGGGCATCCAGACTGAGGAAACAAGACCAGCTGAGGACCCGGTGAGGTGAGATAGCTGTGGCTTGTTCTGTCTCTCTGACCTTCCAATGTTCACCCCAATACCTGGCTTCAGGTTTGATTTTATTAATAAGACCATCTAAGATTCATGCTACAGTAATGTGTCGTGGAATCAAAAAATGACAACTTTACATCATCACATTTTGGTAGCCAGTAGTAACAATTCACATAGCATTAGGACTGCTAATCATTTGTATAAAAATTTGATGAAGTATGTGGATTTACCTTTCTTATAATGGTTTTTGAATTAGCATACAGGTGAAACCTATTTTCTCATCAGAAGAATGGATGAACAAAGCCCAATACTATTCAGAAACAAAACAAAGACAATAATATTATTGATATCATTACAAACGAGCTAGAGAGACACATTAAATAAAACAAATCAGAATATAGAAACACACAATTTCCTATCATTCCACTCAAAATATGATCTAAAGATGTTGAGTTCATAAAGAAAGTAGCATGGTGGTTACTAAAAGGTGAGGAAGATACAGCAAGATGCTTGGAGAAGTATTGTTTAAAAGATATACAAGAACTGGAAATTGGAGGCTGGCGATGTGACTCATTCAGAGGTACTGACTTTTGTTCCTAGCACATACACTCGATGGCTCACAACTACCTATAACTCTTGCTCCAAGGGATCCACTACCCTGTGAATACCTGGATATAAGTTTGTATACACACATGGAGAAATGAATATATACACATAAATAAATGAAAAAATTCCAGAGATGTGTTATATACCAAAGTAGTTTTAGTTAATAATTCTAAATTCTTGAGAAATACTGAAATTGGGTATTTATACCACAAAAAAAGTTAAATATTCTAGGCCATGCTTATGTTAACAAACTGTATCTATTCATTTTATCTTGCCATTATTTCAAATATTTTGAAAAGCAACACTGTGTATGATAAATACACATAATTGGGCCAACATAAAAATGGATTTTATCTAGGCATGGTGGAGTACAGTGTTAATCCTAACCAATCCTGATGGAGAATCAAGTGAATCTCAATGAGTTAAAGGCCAGGTTGACCTACAGTGAATTCCAGGCAAGCCAGGGCTAAATAGTGAGTGTTTGTCTAAAAACAATCATAAATAAATAAATAGATGTTAATATTAATTGCATAATCACAGTCATAAAATAGCATCCTAACAAAATACTTATTAGGATAGTGAAAAGGAAGAGTGACTTATCAATGGAAAAATGATGAACAATGTCCTTTATATTGTACTCAAAGTTAACATTGCGCAGTTCAAATGGGATTTGGAACAAATAAAAATGATGTAGTATGTGGCAGAATACAACTATTTCTGTGATATTTTTGCAAAGATTATAATATGAATTTCATCATGAGTAATCATTAAAAAAAACAGATGGTGAAACATTCTACAAATAAACTGTTCCATAATTTTAAAAATAATTTCATTAATAGAAAGGAATGTCAAGGATGTTTAGATGGGGAGACACCAAAAGTACAAATATAGGAATGGCTTACTTGTTGTAATTAGATTATTAAAATGATGATTAACACTTGAATTTTATCTATGACTAATATGTTAAAATAAGGAAATTTGAATCATGAGATAGAATCTGTTGTAGTAAATAGAATTAAACATTTCTGGACATGTAGTTGTATATATTTTGTCTATGTTTCTAGTGTACAAAAAAGTTTTGATGTGGAAATACAGAGTGAAATGATTATAGCAGTGAAACTAACATATCAATCACATTCATAATTGCTCTATTATAAATAAATATTCTTAATGATAGGTCATCATATCTGAAACTTTTATTTATAGTTTAGAGCAAGTAATTAGTTGTGTTATTTTCAGAAAATTAGCTAGATTTGAACTTTAACAAGAGGAAAAGGTGATGTTTATTTTTAAAATAACAATGTACCTCTTTAGATTTGACAGCGAAAATGTAATTAACATGGAAAAATCTTTTAAAGCAAGTATAACAGAAGCCAAACTATTTTATTAAAAATATGTATGTTTTTTTCTTTGCACAAAAATAGTTTCCTAGAATATGTTAGGATGAACTAAAAAACAAACCACAAAGGATATTTCATGTTTTTTTTTATAAAAGATAAATGTGTTGAGTGGGATCAAACCTGTATAGCAAATATTATAGAATCACAAACATAATATACAGTAATTAAAAGTTATATGGATATATCAATCAACAATATATTTGTTATCAATACATGGAAAATCTGTATGCTATAGAAACAAGTATTTATATATTGATATATATAAATATATTTAAATATTGATGTTTTCTCAACTCAGAATTTGGTTCAGATAATTGAGAGTCACAGATCAGGATTGGCCAGCATTAACTATCCAACATGCTCTGTCATGCTTGGGGTGTGAATATATTCAGGAAAGATTCTGAACTCCTACTGGCTTTGACTCACCATGTCCACGATCCTGCTATGTATCTCATGGTGCTGTGAATGCCACCTCATCTAGTATAGAGGTATCTGGCAAGGATGAAGGGGATGGGGTATTTTCTATTTCTTTTTTATTTATTTATTTATTTATTTTTTTATTTTACAATACAATTCAACTTTACATATCAGCCATAGATTCTCCCCGTTCTCCCTCCTCCCGTCCTGCCC
>CABHPH010163134.1:23950-49353 GCA_902168325.1 Peromyscus nudipes
TCCACTGCCCACCCCCCATTTCCATCTCCTCCAGGGCAAAGACTCCCCCGAGGGTTGAGATCAACCTGGTGGACTCAGTCCAGGCAGGTCTAGTCCCCTCCTCTACTAAGCCCCAGGTTTCAAACAGCCAATTCATGCACTGAGCACAGTACCCGGTCCAACTGCCTGGATGCCTCCTAAACAGATCAAGCCAATCAACTGTCTCACCCATTCAGAGGGCCTGATCCAGTTGGGAGCCCCTCAGCCATTGGTTCACAGTTCATGTGTTTCCATTCGTTTGGCCACTTGTCTCTGTATTCCATCCATCCCTGGCCCCAATGGATGAGATCTAAATGAACAGTCTGGACGTGAGTGGGGGATTAATGATGGGCGAGGGGCGAGGGAAAGAGAACTTGGGGGAGCGGGAGATCCCAACTGGATCAAGAACAGAGAGGGAACATAAGGAATGTTCATGGTAAATGAAGACCACATGAGAATAGGAAGAAACAAAGTGCGGGAAAAGGCGCACAGAAATCCACAAAGATGCTCCCACAATAGACTGCTGGCAATAGTCGAGAAATAGCCCCATCTGACCTACCCTGGTGATAGGATGGCCAAACACCCTAAATGTCGTGCTAGAAATCCCATCCAATGACTGAGAGAACTGAATGCAGATATCCACGGTCAGGCCCCGGGTGGAACTCCGGGAGTCCAATTTGCGAAAAGGAGGAGGGTTTATGTGAGCAAGATTTTCTATTTCTTCAGGTAGTGCATACCAATGGATTTACCATTGTCTTGTCCTGTTGTGAGAAATCTTCAGTGACTGGGCTGAGTTAATCATTACTTCTATAACCCAAGGTGTAATATATGGCTATGTTCAGATCCCTGCAGGCTAGGCATTCCAATAGATCCTGGGCTCATAGAAAGCAAATCTTCTTTAAAGGTGTATCTATATAAAGGCTAAAAAAAACCCAATTTCCTGAACCAGATATTTATGGACAATGGATGGCCATATTTGATGACTTTGAGGATCTTGGAGTCAGGCAAGAATGAAACAAAATGTTCTTTCAGATGTACCCACTGGGAAATTAATAAAATTTTAAATGCATTGCATTTTGGAAACCTTACAAAGTCTTAATGGAATAGAATCCATTTAGCATGGGTCAATTTGCAAGGAACATAGCAAATAAAGGAGTTCAGTTGGTGAGAAAGAGGAGGGATTGTACAAGCAAAAGATGTTGAGACCATGATTGGAAAAAAGCACAGGGACAAATAGCCAAATTAGTGGAAACAAATGAACTATGAACCAATAGCTGAGGAGCCCCCAACTGGATCAGGCCCTCTGGATAAATGAGACAGTCGATTAGCTTGAACTGTTTGGGAGGCCCCCAGGCTGTGGGACCAGGACCTGTCCTTAGCACATGAGCTGGCTTTTTGGAGCCTGGGGCCTATGCTGGGACACTTTGCTCAGCCTGGGTGAAGGGAGGAGGGGACTGGACCTGCCTCAGCTGAATCTACCAGGCTGAGCTGAATCCCCAGGGGAGTCCTTGCCCTGGAGGAGATGGGAATGGGGGGTGGGTTGGGGGGTGGGCGGGGAGGGGGGAGGAGGGAGGACAGGGGAATCCGTGGCTGATATATAAAATTAAATTAAATTATAAAATTAAAAAAAATGTAAAAACAAGAAGCAAGTTATCTCCCAAACCACAAAAGACATAACCGACTTAGTGAGTTTTACAAACAACAGCTGTTTCATGTTGGTATCCATTGGCTTCCAAATAGATAACAAAGATTAGTTTGACACCATACCCAGTAATAGTCTTTAAAACCAACAACTGTGATACTCTAATCACTCAACTAAAAATAAGACCTGAATCCTTTTCTAGAACTGGAAAGAATTATGCCACATGAAACTTTCTAAAATGTCATTAATGGGTAATTATCTAAACCATATAAGTAACTATCTTGCAAGAGGCTATCTGGTATAGAGTAAAGGTACAATATTTCCCATCCTGAAAGCATTTATCAAACTAAGTCTGCAAATTGCCTGGATAGGAGAAATTCTCCCAGGAATCTCATTGTTCTACATTCCTTAAAATAACATAAATTATGTTAATGATGATCAGGGCAATGGTCTCTCTGGGAATTGTCAACTCTCACCATTGTGAATATGCTTTGCTTGCTGTGTAATGAATTCCATGTGTCATCCATACTCAGATGTGTGTCTTCATGGCTTATGTAAATTCTTTTTTTAAAGACCATAAGGAGCTGACATGGTCAAGATAGACTTCCAGTGGCATTTTTTTTTTCGGGTGTTACTTTCCAGTTGACATTTGTTGGTAGTCCTGCACAGTTGCAATTGGATTCTCTTCATCTTTTTTATAGGCACAAATTGTATCCTCTATTATGGGTTGAAACCCAAGAATCTCTATGTTCCTTTATGCTTAAACCTCTGTTAGAATATTCACTGTTGGATCTGGCTATGGCCTCTCACAAACTTTCCTACTTTCAGGAGTTGGTCCTTCCCACTGCATGCGTTTGTTCAGCTTGCATTTCACTTACTTTCTACTTTGCTGCTAATCTAACACAGGTAATTTTTTTCAAGAGTGTTGGTACTTTTATGTAATCTTTAGATAGCATCTCTATTATTACATCTCTATTACTCACTACATTTTGTATAATCAGATTAAAAAAGAAAACAAAAAATATTTCAGACTTGGAACAACATTTATTGCATCACCAAGCTCCTGAGAAGGACTTAAAGATTACCCTGCAATTGTTAATCAGGGTAAGTGATTCTTTTTCTTTCTTTCTTTTTCTTTCTCTTTCTTTCTTTCTTTCTTTCTTTTCTTTCTTTCTTTCTTTCTTTCTTTCATCCATTCTTTCTTTTTTTCTCTCTTTCTTTCTCTCTTTCTCTCTTCCTTCCTTCCTTCCTTCCTTCCTTCCTTCCTTCCTTTCTTTTTTTTCATTTCCCCAAAGCTCCTTGCAGGAAAATAATTCTATTATAGCTAAGAGAGACAATTGTAAATTTGCCATGATTGAGAGACAAAATTATATATATATGAATAATATATATACATTATGATATCTTTATATACATATTTGAATTATACATATTATACACTATATATGTGCATATATATATATGAAATGTCAGCCAAGCCATTCCCAGAGTCAGACGAGCTGGGCAACATCTGATTTCCAAGTTCCTGAGCAAATATGTATTTGTTCACTTATATTTACAGATGGGACATGACGCCAGACAATCAAGAAAATTCTTGAACTGAACAAGGCCAACTGTACCTGAATCACACATAGCCAAATACTTATGTAAATTGGTTCCCACCAGCCAAGGAAAATCTGGAGTCAGACAAGACATGCTAGAACTTACTCTCTGTTTTTCAATTAAAGGTAGACATTCCAACCACTTGTTGCTATTTGTAAGACTCAGGTAGGAGTTGTGCTTCCTTTGTGAACTCTTAGCATTTTGTAAATAAATGTCCCCTTTGATCTCAGATGTTTGAAAGCAGCCTGGGTAGATACCTCAAGATGAGACTGTAACAAGAAGACAACTATGTAAAATTCTGCTATTTAATTTTCTTTGTGTTGGGCTAAAGATCAATACAGTAATGTCAGCCAGCAACCATGCCAAATTCTTCACTATTCACCATGGTCTAACAGAAACCTTCCTCCCTTTCTTGTTTAACTAAAAGAAGCTGTGAAAAAGTACACTCAAATTGATCACTCCTCATTTGAAGACAAAATTACTCCTCTGGGACAGAGTCCTTATTCAATTAGTACTTAACATTGGAAACAGATTATAAAAACGGTCCTTGGGGTCTGAGACTCCTTTTGGTGGCTCATTAAATATGGAAAGTTCTGATTTCTATAACTGGGAACAGAGACAACAAGAGAGGGTAACACTGTCAGGAAGAAAGAAAATAAAAAGCAAGTGAAACAAGACCATCCTCAGCTTCTCTCCCAGAGGAAATAAACTGATGGATATGGCAAAGCAAGACAAAATGGTCAAATGCTGAGCACCTTCTTAGGACCCCTAGGCCAGAGCAGCTGCTGAAATATCCCTTGAATGCCAAAACCACAGCACATCACCAGTGAGACACAGTCTCTTGTTAATCATCAAGATGCCAGTGCAGTCATAGGTTTCTCTTTGGTAGCAAGGTTTCCTTTGCAGTTCTTACCTTATCTTCCGGGCAATTGGCCTCTGTGCCATGTTAGACTATAAGGGTTCATGAGACTCCCAGGAACAAGGCTGTTACACTTTTATGCTGACCCTGGAATAACTTATTTTCCACACTTTTCTAATGCCTGAAGGTCCTCTTCTTCTATTAAGCACACTCTACTCTCAAAAACGAGGTGCTGAAGATTATCCCCACACAAGTACCTAGAGTAGTGGTCAGTTGTAATTCTCATGAAGGGGAAAACATGATTCTGTCCTTATACCACCTCTCTATTAATCACTCATTTTGGCAATCAGCATACAATATACTACTGCAGCCTTCTCAGAAATAACCAGATTAGGGGGCTCTCTAGCAATAATTATGCAGCCTAAACCCTCAGTGGGACGTTATACTCTAATCTGTAAATTCCACTATCATTGCCTTTATAAAACAACCCGTTCTTGTAAAAAGTTGAAATATTTCCTGTTCTTTATCAGTACTTTCATGGGATGAATAGAGATTTCCCAACTCAAAACTAAAAGACCACTTCAGGAAATGAGTCCGTGATTTGGCTTCCCAAAGTCTCTTTGCGGAAATAATGTTCTTTCTTTTGTTTCCCAGATCATTCAATCTGTGGCTAGGCACTAGGAAATTGGACTTTACTTTCATTTCTCTCAGAGACCTCCATCGTCTGGAGGGTGGAGTGTGCCAGTCAGACTCTACAGCTGCGATTAAACAACTTTGCAAAACAGGTGTAACTTAGGAGGAGGGAAGTATTGTAGATATTCCTCTTGAGAGTTCAGGGCTTTAGTTCTTTAGAGATGTTTTAAAATGTGAAAAAAATAATTAAACCTTCATCATTCCAATTATTGGTCAGACACATGGTAGGTGAGTCTCATTTCTTATGCTGATAGGGAGTTGTAACATCTGTTCCTCCTTGGAAGTTCATTATTAGAAAACTATCTACACTTAGGGTCCATGAATCCTAAAATTTAGTAGATTTTTTTGAAATATTATATTTCTTATGATAAATAATGAAGAATTATGATTGTTTCCTTCTCTAAGAGTCAAGTACACCATCTGACTGCCATAAAATTATAAGGGAATGTTAATTGTTCAGTAAACATTAAAAATATTACTAAGCCTTTTTAGGGTAGATTAGGAAAGTAATTTCTTTGACTGCTGCCCAACCTCAATGGATAAGACTATGTTATATTTTAAAACAAAATATGATTATGTTCTACAATTCAATCTATGTTTCTCATATAAGTTTATATATGCATGAATGTATTTCTCTATCAATTTATTTTGAGGCAAGGTATTACTTTTTATCCCTTTTTGGTTGAAAACTCACTACATAGACATACTGAACTTTATTTTTATTTTTCTTTGTAAATTCTATTTTCTTTATTGTCTTAAAAGTATTTTCATAGGCATGGATTCTTAAAACTTTGCATATAGTTTAACTTTATTTAATTTTATAATTAATTTAATTTCACATATCAGCCATGGATTCCCCTGTCCTCCCTCCACCCAACCCCCCTACCCTCCCCCCAATCCACCCCCCATTCCCACCTCCTCCAAGGCAAGGACTCCCCTGGGGATTCAACTCAGCCTGGTAGATTCAGTTGAGGCAGGTCCAGTCCCCTCCTCCCTTCACCTAGGCTGAGCAAAGTGTCCCTGCACAGGCCCTAGGTTCCAAAAAGCCAGCTCATGCACTAAGGACAGGTCCAGATCCTACTGCCTGGGGGCCTCCTAAATAGTTCAAGCTAATCAACTGTCTCACTTATCCAGAGGGCCGGATCCAGTTCCTCAGCTATTGGTTCATAGTTCATGTGTTTCCACTAGTTTGGCTATTTGTCCCTGTGCTTTTTCCAATCATGGTCTCAATATCTCTTGCTCATATAGTCCCTCCTCTCTCTCGCCAATTGGACTCCTGGAGCTCCACCTGGGGCTTGGCCATGGATCTCAGCATCTGCTTCCATCAGTCACTGGATGAGAGATCTGTTAGAGGGCTGATATCCAGAATATATAAAGAACTCAAGTAATTAGACATCAAGATGTCCAACAGTCCAATTAAAAAATGGGCTATAGAGCTAAACAGAGAATTCTCAACAGAGGAAGCTCAAATGGCTGAAAGACATTTAAGGAATTGTTCAACATCCTTAAACATCAGCAAAATACAAATCAAAATGACTCTGAGATACCACCTTACACCCATCAGAATGGCTAAGATCAAAAACACTGAAGACAGCTTATGCTGGAGAGGATGTGGAGTAAGGAGAACATTCCCACACTGTTGGTAGGAATGCAAACTTGTACAGCCACTTTGGAAATCAATATGGGGCTTTCTTAAAAAAGTTGGGAATCAGTGTCCCCCATACTGAACTTTAACTCATGGTAATTTTCGCATCTCATCTTCATAAGAGTTGTATTTGCAGGTATCATCCACTATACTTGGCTTATTTTGAATTCTGAATTTTTGCCTGTAGATTACATTGAATGGGAGTTGAGGTATAGCTGAAGTTTTTCACAGGACACAGAAAAACTTTCAGCTACACTGAGGGCAGTCCAGATCAAGAGCCATATGAGTTATTCCCAAGGGAAATTTGTTGGAGTAAAAGACAGAAAACAAGGCAGGAAAGCTAGAGTCTTGTTTCTTCTAGTAGGATTCAGTTGCAATGAACAGAGAATGTCTTTTTTTTTTAGAAAAAAAGTCAGAAATTGAGGATGCTTAGCAATGGAGGTCTGTGAACAACTGCACCATGTAGCTATGTGATCACTACATGAGTGTGTGGGTTCATGCAGGTCTGTGGAATGAAGACAAAGAGGCATCTTAAGAATGAATCTAGCCTTTCATGGCTTCAGGGGTGTCCAGCCTCGAAGGACTGAAGCACTCTTCCCTTCATGTAGTGCAGTTTTATTTTCTCTCTCTCTTTTTTTTTTAACAGTTTATGTAGTTAATTTCCATACCTTCAAAACAAACCAAAAGGAGCTCCCAGAGACCAGATACAAGGTGCAAATTACTTGATTTCTCAGGTACCTTCGTTTTCTGGACCAAGTTTTACATAGGCCTTTGATCCTTGAGGGACTCTCTGATCCTTGACTCTCAGACAAGATTCACATAGGGCAATAAGAGAAACAAAAGGTAAGAGAAACAAAAGGTGTGGTTAAACAAAGGAATGATTAGGGCTAGGTGCTGCTCTCTGGAGCCAAGCCAGGAGCTCAACAGGAATGCCACTACAGCATCAAGTTTTCTTTTCACCAATAAGAACATATTTCCTATAGGGGATCATAATTTCTTCTATATATTGTAGCATGAATCTTAAAAGGTCTTATTAATAAAAACAAACCTGGAGCCAGGTATTGGGGTGAATATGTTGAACTATTGACCTAGTGTTTTAAGCAGCAGTTTCTGATAATTATTCATGTTATTTGTGTCAAACATGTCAACATACTGTCCCAAACAGGGCTAGTCAACTTAAGAGGCAGTACTACTTTCTACAACAGAAGATGTGTTCAGTCTGTTACTTGTTCCTTTGACAAAATTCTTGACAAGAAGAAATTTAAGGAAGGGAAGTTTTATTCTAGTATATAATTCAAATAGATACCTACAATTATGGCTGAGAAGAAATGGTGACAACATTGACTCTTGCTTCCCAAAGTGTTCGAGAGGATGCTATATCCCCTACACCTGGAATTACAAATAGTTGTGAGTCATTATAACCCAGAGGTTTGTTTCAATAATGACTCTAAATCACAAAAGTCAACAATCAAGATTACTCAACACAGATGAAATATTGGAGAGAGGCAGGGAGATGAAATAGGGCAAGGAGATTTAAACATGATCAAAGTATTTTAAATAAATGTATAAAATGTCATAATAAAATAATTATTTCACACAATGAATACATAGTAATAGAAGAAAAAGAGCAGAAGGAGGATGAGAATTTGGAGGGGAAAGATTGGGAGAAATGATGGAGAAATACTTCATTAGTCATATATCAAAAACTAGTTTAAAATTATTCCTTTACACCTTTTCCTCTAGTCATTCAGAACCTGAGTTCAGGGTCAGCATGCACCTCATTGTAACACAAGGCATTTCAAATATAAACAAAAGAATGAAAGAATTTTCAGTACACTTTATATCACCTATAAGTACTAACACAGAACTTGCAAAATATTTTAAGTCAGATATCAACCTCCATTACAGTGCAATGACTTTCCTCATTAATTTTTGAGGGTTTTAAAAGTATTCATTGTTTTTGATGAATTCAACCGCCCTTATCTCTCAAATATAATATGATGAATTTAGTGTAAAATTATTTTTTAAAAAGTAGAGCTCTGTAGAATTTTGTAAGTACAAAGCTTTTTGAGGCTTAATGTCTTTTCCAAAGGAAAGGTTCAGTGAACTATGTACCACGAGTATTGATAAATATATCAAGTCAAGAAATCACATGTATTTTGAGTAGGATTCTTGTATGAAGATACTTTTATAACCAATCTAGAGACAGTCTACAATATAAAACAAACAAAGCATTTCACATAGAAACCATGAATGTGATCTCATATAGTAGTGGAGATAATTCAGTATATGCTAGAATGATAAGGACATTCTTCACAGAGAAATATTTGGAAAACCATTTAAACAACACACACACACACACACACACACACACACACATTTCAGGAGATAGTTCTAAAGCCTACAAAGAATACAAAAAGTATAGATTTTACACTGATGAGGAAAGGTGATGATGATGATGATGATGATGTTGAATTATTTCTCAAGAATGCACTAAAGTCTCTCATTTCTTTATATCCCAACTATGAGGTCCTGAAGAATAGCCAGGCACAAACAAAAGTGGATTTTCAACCATCTGTGTTATATTGGTAGATTATATAATTATTCTCTTTTAAAAACCTTGTGAGAAGGTATATCCATAATATCTCAGCAAAATGACTGCTAAAACATGAGATTTATAAGGTTGATAACAATAAACATACCAAAGATGACAGGGAAAGCTCATGAGCTCTTATCCCTACGTGAAGAACTATTGGAAACTGAGGACTGCTGAAATTGAAATAGTGTTTTTTCTAATAAATAATACACAAATTAGTTATCTAATACCAAATGTTAACCCCTGAAAAAAATTATACAGGTATAAAAACAAATCTGGTTGCATTAAAAAGTCTACAAAATATTAAGTTACATAGCTATATGTTCTAAGTATAGAGAAAGCATGTGTTTATCTTCTTGCATTTGCATAATTAATGCACTAAACCTAACAGCATTTAAAATTTAAAATGTATATATATTCAAGAACTGTTAACATTTGATTAGCTAGGCTTACAGAGGAACAGAACTGATGGAAAGATTATATATTAAAGGGGATTTATTAGCTTGACTTATACAATGTAGTTTATTTCAACAAAGACTGTTATCTTTAGTCCAGGAACCTGAATGCTTTAACATTCCCAATCGGAGCTGACACTCTGAAGGAGTCCTGGGAAACCAGGTGTCTTCAATCTATACTGAAGTACAAAGAACCTGAGCTATAATATTAGCAACAGAATGCATAAGAAAAAGTGATGGCATCACCAGATTAGATGCATTTACCAGCAAGAATGAAGTTAAACAAGACATTGACAAAATCCAACACTCCTTTATCATAGAAGTCTGGAGATATAATGGTACAAAGGACATACCTAAACATAATAAAGGTAATTTACAGCAAACCAACAGCCAACATCAAATTAAATGGAGAGAAACTTCAAACAATTCCACTAAAATGTGAAAAAAGTCAAAACTAAACATTTCTTCCATATCTATTGAATATAGTAATTGAAGCTCTAGTGGGATAAGACAACTGAAAGAGATCAAGGGCAGGAGGAAGTCAAATATCATTATTGGCACACGATTTGACAGTATACATAAGCAATCCAAAAAATTCTGCCAGGGAATTCTACAGCTGACAAACACTTTAGAAAAGTGGCTGAGCCGGGCGGTGGTGGCGCACGCCTTTAATCCCAGCACTAGGGAGGCAGAGGCAGGTGGATCTCTGTGAGTTCGAGGCCAGCCTGGGTTACCAAGTGAGTTCCAGGAAAGGCGCAAAGCTACACAGAGAAACCCTGTCTCGAAAAACCAAAAAAAAAAAAAGAAAAAAGAAAAGAAAAGAAAAGTGGCTGAATACAAAATTACCTCAAAAAATTAGTAGCCATTCTAAATGCAAACAATAAACTGGCTGAGAAATAAATTAAGGAAACAACACCCTTCACAATAGCCACAAACAAAATAAACTATTCCAGTGTAACTCTAACCAAGAAAATGAAAGACGTGTATGACAGGAACATCAAGTCTCTGAAGAAAGAAATTGCACAAACTATCAAAAGATTGTAAGATCTCCCATGCTCATTGATTGGTAGCATTAACATGGTATAACTGGCCTTTCTACCAAAAAAAAATCTACAGATTTAATGCAATCCCCATCACAATTCCAACACAATTCTTAACAGAGAATAGCTTCATATAGAAAAAAAAGGAAAAGAACTCCATAGGATAGCTAAAACAATCATGTTCAGTAAAAGAATACTTGGGAGTATCACCATCCATGATTTCAACCTGTACTACAGAGCTATAGTAACAAAAATGTAATGGTAAAAACAGACAGGTGGATCAATGGTATTGAATCAAAGATGCAGACATGAATTTACCTAACTATGGATACCAGATTTTTGAAAAAGAAGCCAGAAATACTTATCATGGTCTCTTATTTCTTATTTTCCCTCTCTGTTCTTGATCCAGCTGGGATCTCCCGCTCCCCTAAGCTCTCTTTCCCTCGAAATTTGCCCTTCATTACCCCCACTAACATCCAGGTTGTTCATGTAGAACTCATCCATTTCTCTGTCATTGGGCAATCCCTGTGTCTTTCTTAGGGTCCTGTTTTCTAGGTAGCCTCCCTGGAGTTGTGAGTAGCAGTCTAGTCATCTTTGTTTTATATCTAGTATCCTCCTATAAGTGAGTATATACCATGTTTGTCTTTCTGAGTCTGGGTTACCTCACTCAGGATGATTTTTTTCTGGATCCATCCATTTGCCTGCAAACCTCATGATGCCATTGTTTTTCTCTGCTGAGTAGTATTCCATTGTGTATATGTACCACATTTTATTTATCCATTCTTCAGTTGAAGGGCATCTAGGTTGTTTCCAGGTTCTGGCTATTACAAACAACGCTGATATGAACATAGCTGAGCAAGTGCCCTTGTTGTATGATTGAGCATTCCTTGGGTATATGCCCAAGAGTGGTATAGCTGGGTCTTGGGGGATATTGATTCCCAATTTTCTGAGAAAGCACCATATTGATTTCCAAAGTGGTTGTACAAACTTGCATTCCCACCAGCAGTGGAAGAGTGTTCCCCTAGCTCCACATCCTCTCCAGCATAAGGCGTCTTCAGTCTTTTTGATCTTAGCCATTCTGACAGGTGTAAGGTGGTATCTCAAGAGACGTTTTGATTTGCATTTCCCTGATGATTAGGGAAATACAGACAGTTGTTAGCCATCATATGGGTACTAGCAATCGAACCTAGGTCCTTTGGAAGAGCAGCCATCTCTTCAGCTTGGGAAGTGCTTTCTTACAGTGGATTTCCTAGAAAAGTAGTGAGTTCCCAATCCCTGGAGGTATTTAAACAGAGAACATGATAAATGAAGACCACATGAGAACAGTAAGAAGCAAAGTGCTAGAGAGGTCCACAGAAATCCACAAAGACACCTCCACAATAGACTACTGGCAATGGTTGAGAGAAAGCCGGAACTGACTTACTCTGGTGATAGGATGGCCAAACACCCTAATTGTCATGCTAGAAATCTCATCCAATGACTGAGGGAACCAGATGCAGAGATCCATGGTCAGGCTCCAGGTGGAGCTCCAGGAGTCCAATTGGTGAGAAAGAAGAGGGTTTATATGAGCAAGAATTGTTGAGACCAAGATTGGAAAAAGCACAAGGACAAATAGCCAAACAAATGGAAACACATGAACTATGAACCAATAGCTGAGGAGCCCCCAACTGGATCAGGCCCTCTGGATAAGTGAGACAGCTGATTGGCTTGAACTGTTTGGGAGGCATCCAGGCAGTGGGACTGGGACCTGTCTTCAGTGCATGTGCTGGCTGTTTGGAACCTGGGACTTATGCAGGGACACTTGGCTCAGCCTGGGAGGAGGGGACTGGACCTGCCTGAACTGAATCAACCAGGTTGAACTCAATCCCCAGGGGAGTCTTTGCCCTAGAGGAGATGGGAAAGGGGGGTGAGCTGGGGAGAAGGCAGGGCGGGGACAGAGGGGAGGACAAGGGAATCCATGGCTGATATGTAAAATTAAATTAAATCATAAAATAAAATTTAAAAAAAAGAAGCCAGAAATACACAATGAAAAAAAAGAAAATATCATCAACAAATTGTGATGGTCTACATGGATGTTAGCATGTAGACTAATACAAATAGATCCATATCTATCACCCTACACAAGACTCAAGCCCAAGTCTATCAAAGACCTCAGCATAAAACCATATACACTGAACCTGATAGAGGAGTTAGTGGAGAATAGCCTTGAACACTCTGGGACAGTAGAAAACTTCCTGAGCAGAACACCAATAGCATAGTTACTAAGATCAACAATTAATAAATGGGACCTCATGAAACTGAGAAGCTTCTATAAGGCCTACAGAATGGTAAAAAAAAAAAAAAAAAAAAAAACTCACCATCTCCACCTAGTGGAGGGATAATATCCAAATTATATAAAGATCTCAAGAAACTAGACATCAACAAATCAAATAATCCTATTAAAATGGGGTACAGATATAAACAGATAATTCTCAACAGAGGAATCTCAAATGGCTGAGAAACACTTAAGAAATATGCAATGTCCTTAGCCATCATAGAAATTCAAAGCAAAACAATTCTGAGATTCCATTTTATACCTGTCAAAATGGCTAAGAGGAAAAAAAAACCACAAGGGATAACTCCTGTTGGTGAGGGTGTGGAGCAAGGAGAACACTTCTCCACAGATAGAGTAATATACTCACTATAAAAATCAATATGGACATTCCTCAGAAAATTGGGTATCTACCCACCTCAAGACACAGTGTGGTGGTTTGAAAGAAAATCCCTCCAAAGGGATCAGTCCTATTAGGAGGGATGGCTTTGTTGGAGTAGGTGTGACCTTGTTGGAGAAAGTGTGTCACTGTGGAGGAGGGCCTTGAAGTCTTGTATATGCTCAAGCCACACCCAATGTCTCAGATCACTTCCTGCTGCCTACAATTGATGATGTAGGACTCTGACTTACTTCTCTAGCACCATGTCTACTTAAATGTCACCATATTGCATCATGATGATAATGGGCATTTCAAACCTCTGAAAATGTAAGCCATCCCCAATCACATCTTTTCTTTTCTAAAAGTTGTTGTGGTCATGGTGTCTCTTCACAGCAATAGAAACCCTAACTAAGATACCCAGCTATCCATGACGGGTAAGGTGACCTGCTGACGTCCCACGCAACCCAAGTCAGAAGCTCATTTTTCAATAAAAGGGGGACCTGCAGGGCCCTGGCCCCCGTTTTGGGTAACTGTTGCCTTGCTTGCAGACCTTGACCTTGATATTCTCCCTATGCTAATTCCCTGCCAGGTTCCACCCTTCTGAATGCTTAAGGGAAGTTCCTTGCCTGGTACCCTGAATAATGGGCCTTAACAGATTAGAAGCAAGATTGTAAAACATCAGTAGCAAGCTTCTGCCCTCCGGGGTCCTCCCATTGTGCTGTAAACCTGTATTTAAGACCTCCTCCCCCCTTAAATAAATGACATTCAGCATTTAAAATTAATATATATATATTAAATATATATAATTGAATGAATACTGTGAATGTAATCTATGAATACCACAAATGTGATTACTATCATGAGTGTAATTAATGAATATCATGAGTGTAATTTAAAAAATAAATAAATAAAGTAAAAAAAAAAAGATACCCAGCTATACCACTCTTGGACATATATCCAATGAATGTTCCATCCTACCACAAGATCACTTGCTCAATTGCAACTTTATTCCTAATGAAACTGGAAACAGCCTAGATGTCCATCACGCAAGAATGGATAAAGAAAATATAATACATTTACATAATGAAGTATAGTGCAGCTCTTAAAATCAATGACATCATGAAATTTGCATGCAAATGGATAGAACTAGAAAATATCATCATAAGTGAGGTATCCCAGAACCAGAAAGGCAAATATGGTATGTAAACATTTATATGTGGACATTAGCTTTCAAATAAAGGAAAATCATGTTGTATTCCATGGACCAAGAGTAGCTAAGTAACAAGGAAGGCTCAAGGGTCGCACTGGGAAGGGGAAATAGAATAGATTCTGCAAGAGAACTGGGCGTGGATGGGGATAGAAACCGAAGGGATCAGGCAATGAGTGGTGGGAGAGATGAAGGCAGAGAGTACTAGGAGAGACTGGAATTGTGGAGCATTTGAGTGGTGGGAATATAGAAACCTAATGAAGTGCAAACTCCTTCATGTAAGTGTTGCAGCTTGGATTGAAGGGTATCCTGGCAGTTCAGAGACAAGGAATAACACAAAGTTACTCTATGCATAGTAGCTTATAGCTCTTCTTTGGGGGAAAGGATTTGTCAATGCAATCATAACAACTCTGCTCCACTAGGGGAAAGTTTCTCCAGCAAAGTGTTACAGTTCTGCTCTGCTATGGGCCCTGTGAAAGTTGTTACAGCTGGGCTCCACCCTGGTGAAAGTGTCATATAGCACAACAAGCCTCACTCAAGATATGTATTGGGAAGGAAAAATCCAGGAGGGTGCCTGCCTCTACAATGAGAAACAGCAGCAAACTGAACAGGGTACAGAGCTGAGGGGTGGGGTAGATATGGAGCTTCCAGGGTGGCTTGGGATTGGTCCAGTTTTGTAGCCTAACTCTTGGACAACCCCAGGGATAGGTGGAATTCTTCAACCTCTCAAGGATTGGTGGGATTTCAAGCCCTGGTCCTGGGGTCAAGTTGGGATCGGGGTATTTTTCTTTTTCTCTTTCACCCTATACCTGGAATCTATGAGAGTGACCCTAGGGAAGTCTGCTAATAATGGTGTCTTTGAAGAGCATACTGACCGTCTTCTATATCCAGGCAAGGCTTCTAGCATTGAGACTGAGACATCAACCCAGCCACAGACACTTTGACTGACTATTTGTCCTGATTGTAAGATGTGCTGGGGTAATGTTGGCACAGAACTTGTGGGTGTGGCCAACCAATGATTGGTTCAACTTGAGTCTTATACCATAAGAGGGATCCAACACCTGACACTGCCTAGTTGGGCAGGAACCATAGACTGGACAGCCCAGAGACCCAGGTTAGAAACAAACACCGTTTCCAAAATAAAAATAAAAGTCAATGAAATTATGACTAACAATATTCTGCTATACTCAGCTATATCCATAGATCAGTTCCTTATCCAATTGTCATCTGAGGGGCACCATCCAACAACTGATCAGAGCAGATGTAGCGACCCACAGCCAAACACTAGATGAAGCCAGGGAAGCAAAGGAGAAGAGGGGGAGGAAGGATTGTAGGAGCCAGAGGAGCCAAGGACACTATGAGAACAGGGCCCACAGAATAAACTATACAGTAGCTGCCAGGAGCTGAAGTGACAAACACAGACTCTGTATGGGTCTGAACTATATCCTTTTCATATACCTTATGGTTGTGTAACCTGGTGTCCTTGAGGGACTCCTAACAATGGCATTACATATTACAAAATGGAATTGAGCTGGAAGACTGAGCCTTATGGTGCTTTCTTCTAGTGTTTAACATTTAAAAGCAAAATTAAATGCTATAAATTCATACAAGTAGATGCAAGTTTTATTCTCTTATAAATTAATGCTTACTTAAATTATATCTGAGTCCTCTTATTAAGCCTTGGTTCTTTTGTCTCAATTTTTACTTAAGATTTATAAAACAGCAATGAAATCTCCAGTTACAGAGAATGTAACTAAGGTATGTATTTTTGAAGCCAAAAGAAAATTATGATACCACATATACCAATTCAGTTAGTGACAAGTCAACTACTTACTTACCAATAATTCTAATTTGTTTTCAATACATATTTCCATATAGAGTGTCTAGGCCTCAGCACTCAATAAAAAAGTTAGGTCATCACAAATTTTCATTAATTAGCTATTGAAAATTATATTCCAATATAAAAACCATTATTTTTCATAGTTTCTGTGATAATATCAGTATTTTTCCTTATTTTGGATTTATATGTACCTCACTAGAAGTTTTTAAAGTAAATGTCTGCATAGTTTTATCTAACATGGTATGAAAAAGAAACTCCCAGCATCTTCATATTTGTTGGCAGAACTCAGTTCCAAATTTAAACTTATTAGCTTCGTGTTTCCTTAGGAGAGTTTTGTAACATAAAAGTGAGTTTCTAGAACTAGTTGTATGCCAGACAGCAAGACAATGAGAGTATAAAGGAAGTCACAAACTCCCATTTTTTAATCCAGAATTAATCATACTCTCATACAGCCCAGATTATAATCACTAAAATAAAATCAGTAGGATTGACCAATATTCAAAAAAAAAGAATATTGTGCATGCAAGTGTAATAGGGATTCTCTTCACATTCCTTTGTTCCTCTGGAGGGCTCAATCAATGTCTTGACTGTCTTAAAAAATTTGCCTCTCTAGATTATTCATTCTGAGTCCCTCTCAGCTAATCTAAAATTTCATTCATTTCTGTAGCATTATATTCTAGAGTGGAAACTGAGGCTACCCACACCTAGGCAATAGTGATCATATTATATAAATGACTGAATTATCACCATCAACTAGTAATTGTTTCCTATGCACAATGAGTTCCTCTCAAAAACAAACCTAAAAAAAAGAAATGTTCCTCCAGACACATTTTGACCAAGATCCTTTGATTGTACATACTTACCTCACTTCCTATTGTGTGTTTTGATATAACCCTGAAGGTCTTGTCAGTAGATTTCAAAACAGGATTTAGGTCACAGATTTTTTCTCAGTATGGTCAGACTGAATGAATTACTTTATTACCTCATCATAGTTCTGTTATTGAGTACTTGCAACTGTGGGTTGAATATTTGGATTCTCAGAATTCTCAATCAGAAAAATTGTCCAAGACTTTAATAACAGAATGGAATAGTCTACTAAAACCTTTTTTCATATACTAATGACATATCTAGTGTACATGCAACATACTCTTCCCTCCTGTATTTCCCCCAAATATCATCCTATCATAAGGTCATTTTATCTTTTGGAATCTAATGTTCTAATTCAATGTAGAAATAATGAGGCTCTGTCTGTAGTTTCTTAACTACAGCTTTTCATCTGTTGTTTAATGTTGAGTTTTAGCTGACATTAAGACTAAATCATTACTAAATTACCTAATCCAAAAATATATAATCTTTAGTGGATTAGCATGTGTAAGGCAAAGGTTGTAGGTACACTGTTCAAAACAAAGGCACTAGGAATAGTTTTAAGGGTGTGTGGGTTTGTTTAAATGAGATACCTAAAATTACAGAGATGGAAGTGAAAGTTGTCACGAAATAAAATATTTGCAGCATGGTTCCCTGCAAGAAGAAAATATGGTGACACAAGTAAGCACGGGATGGCGCAATGACGACATACCAAGCATGAGGGCCAATCTGCAGGGAGAAAGACAAGAGGCATTAGAGGGTAGGGCTTCAGTCTGTTTTCTGTGGAGAAGAAGAAGTAAGGTAGGGCACTCAGGTAGAAATTTGTCTTATTTGAATGATTACCTTTCTGACTAGATTAAGTTCTAATTAGGCAATAAGATGATGGCACCAAGCATAAGAATCCTCTGGTAGAGGCTCTTGGTGACTTACATGGGCTCTAGGTTGGGAGATTTGAATTTGAATGCTATGCTCAGTGGATAGATCTTTATTGTCCCATGAAATTGGATGATTGTAGGAAAGGAAATTCCTCCAAGCTCAGCAAGATTAGACCTCAGAACATCAGAAACTACCTTTTACTACTACTGCTGCTGCTGCTACTACTAGTTTTACTACTACAGCCGCTATCGTCCCAGAGGTGAGGTTGAGATTGGAGGGCAGTGCTCTATCTGTTCTGAGATGCAGTTTGATGATCACAGGAACTCACTGGATTAATTCATAATGGTTGAAAATAAATGAGATTTCCTTTGTCTTACTTTTGTCCTCTGTAGTCTTGATTGCAAGCTCCAAGTCAATTTTCTTTCGGATGCTATTCAACATGCACGTGCATTTGGAGCTTTGTGTTTTTCTCCGCCTTGGTGTTTTCTAAAGTATTCTCAGTTCCAAGAGATAATCACTGAGTCATCTATTTCTCATTTAATAAAAGCATTTGCTTAACATGTTTAACATTTTAAATAACTATGTTTTCTATAATTCATCATATGTGTGTGATCATTCCATTTGACAAAAGATTTCCCTAAAATCTTTCTAATACAAAAAAACCAAAAACTTCTTTTATGAGGGCTGAGCACTACCCTAAAATGTCTATTGAGAAAAGGATAGAGACAATTTAATGCTATGTCCATTTATTAAGGCTAGTGTAGTATTGTTTCAAACAGTGTTTTCCAAATACAATAGGGCAGTGGCACATATGAGCTCACAATGACTGTGACGGCATGCACAAAACCTGCAGGAGATCAAGCCAGCCAAAATGCCAGCATGGATGCAGAAGGGTTAATAAAGTCCTACCCCTGGCTGAGATGCTAAAGGCTAGGAAAGATGTTGGGTTTGGGATGTCTGGTTTTCTTCAGGAACACAATTATTTGTTAGGCTACCTATGCTCCTATGGGTAACACTACAATCATTTGCATACTTGTAGTACTTAATAGATGTAGTGATCTTAAAAGAAGAGCACATGATACTGTAAAAAAAAAAGACTGGAGATTATGGAAAAACTTGGAAAGGAAGAAAAGGGCTGATTTTAATAAAAACACATTATGTTTATGTACAAAATTCTCAAACAATGATATTTAAAACAATTCTGCTTGCAAATTTTACATAGGGAAACATGTATTTATTTGAGAGTTCTGGTGATAGAGGCTATTGGCAGTCCTATTAAAAATCCTGTTTTTGTATGATTTGATTAAGTAATCTCCTTATCTATACATTGCTCTCTTTTTTTCAGGTTTTAAAACTTTATTTGCATATTAAAAAATTGTGCATCCCAATAATTAAAATCATTTAAGCAAAAAAAAAAATAGCACTCTGATTAAACTGCATTTTACATCCTGCAGGACACCTTGGACCACCTTGAATTTTACTCTGTATTTCACCATCTCCCACCCAGCTTTTTCCTTCACCAACATACAAGTTCTTTTCCCTCCTTGCCAGCCAGACCGACAGAAGGGTGGGAGAGGCAGGGGAGGCCTTCCTGGTCAATAGTTCTGATTCTTTGATGTGAAAGGGGCAGCACAGTCATGTAAACTTGATCCAACCTCTTTGCATCCTGCAAAGTTAAACAGGTAAAAGAAGTGAAATAAGAAGGCAATGCTTGTGGAATGTACAGTGCATATTGGCGGCGCTCGCCTCATTACTATTCGCCAGCTTGCTTCTCCTGTTCAATCGTTTCTTTTGAAGGCAGAGGATTTTTCTCTTGCGTTTCTGTCTTTTTCAATTTCGACTTACCATATTTCTCGATATCGGGTTTGTCAGACATGGTTGCAGGAAGGAGCGGAGCGAAGTGCGCGAACAAGGAGAGTCAGATCTGCTCAGAGGCCGCTGCGGATTGTCCCATTGCTCTCTTGAATGATTGCCCTTTGTTACAGAATGTACTCAGACATTACTTTTGTATGTTTGTTTTATGAGACTCAGTTTCTTTATGTAGCTCTGGCTGGTATGGAACTCCCTTTATTGACAAGGCTGGCCTCAAACTCACAGAGATCCTCGTTTCTCTACTGTCCAAGTACTAGGATTAAAGGCATGTGCTATCATGCCTAGGAGAGTCATGGATTAAAGGCATGTGCTATCATGCCTAGGAGAGTCATGGTGTTAAATCTTCCTTAGATCTTGTCAAAAATTTTTACAATCATATTTTTTGTCTTATGGTTTATGAAACTGCCTTTGAATTCTGTTAGGTTTTATGTTTTGTTGAAAGCATTTTTTTCTTTACTTTTCATATTCTTGGTCCTCAGATTCAGTATGAGAATATATATATGAAATATTTTCATAGTCCTGTAAGTTTATCTCTCTTAAGTTTTACTGTAGAATCTAGGATGAACACGATATTACCTTCTGAATTCACTAAGATATTTTATTTTGTAGACCTTTTCTTTTGAATAATATATCCAATATGTTACATGTAACTGCAGCCTTCATATCTACTTTGAACTAACAGTACATTTCAGTTTCCTTTTGGGCATTCATTTTCAGGCTTTTTAAAGTCTATAATTCTTCCTAACAAATTAAGATATATGTTTTATCTAAAAAATTTTTCAAAGTTACCAATCCCTCCTTAACTTCTAAGTTCAATATTTTTTCCATCTTTTAAAGCATTTGTTCTAAAACCACATTTCTTCAGGAATCAAAATACATACTAGTTATCTACTGATATTTAACAAATCACCTGTGAATTTAGTAGCTTATGACAGTAATTATTCAGCATAATTCATTTTCTATGCTCAGGGCTCTGGAATCTGGTTAAAAGGTACAGGGACACCTGTGATTCAAGCTTTTCATCTTCACTAGAATCAAGTAATTGGTAAAAGTAAGAATGTTTCAAGTCTCAACCGAAGCCTAAGGATCTTTCTTAAACAATTGTTGAGAAATAGCATTTCAAGTTCTGTCATATGAACTCTCACACGGGACTCCCTCAAGATATGACAGCTGGCTATTCCAGAACGAGCAGTGAATGGGAGTCTAAGAAAACCCACAGATGTCACTATCTGATTATGATCTACTATCATAAGAGATTCATTTGAAATGGCTACCTCATACTCCCTAATCATTTCCACATTAGGTATAGAAGAACAAATTACATTGTGTGGCTGCCAACATGTAAAAATGTAAATAAAAAGAAGACTCATCTGTGGATGATAAAGACTCCTTTCATTATAAACCATTTCTTCTGTGACAGCACTTTGTATATCTAATCTCCAAAAACACGTAGACTGGGAGAAAAAAGAAAGTACCCTTACCTCAGAGGCAACTTTTAATCTATTTATTTACATCAAATAGTTTTCTCCAGTGTCTTGATATGAGAATAAGAAAGGATAAACATTTCTTAGATTCTAATAACAATATCAACAGGGCCAATCAGTCCAATCTCTCCAAGTATACTTATTGGATCTTAGCTAGTAAGCCCAGCTCAGTCAATGGTGTTAAATCTCTATACAAATAGCAGAAACAAAGTTTATTAGGAATCCCTTTCAATTTTTTTTTGTTTTTTTGTTTTTCGAGTCAGGGTTTCTCTGTGTAGCTTTGCGCCTTTCCTGGAGCTCACTTGGTAGCCCAGGCTGGCCTCGAACTCACAGAGATCCGCCTGCCTCTGCCTCCCAAGTGCTGGGATTAAAGGAGTGTGCCACCAATGCCCGGCTCAATTATTTTTTTAAAGTTGCTTGTGAGAGAAACTATAGAACATGGATCTATCTTGAGGAAACTAGGTGAAACCATTTTAGAATTTCTATATATGTGGAAATAGTCAAGGGGATATTTTTGCTTATGTTAATGTGGAGAGAAAATTGTTCTAGTATGTTTCCACTAAGAAAGAGTTGGTTAAATGAGAAGGAAAGATGAAGATTACCATAGTTCTGTCAAGAGAGTTGTCAAGTAAGATATGTGTATCAGGTATTCTGGCTAAAAGAACAGAAGATGCAGAAAAGGTCAATTATATTGTCTTTAATTCTCAAAGGAGGATCCTCTTTATCTGTGGTTCATGTTCAAAATGGGAGATAAAGCAATGAAGATCTCCAAAACTCTTGCAACATTTTAAATCTTGTTGTTTATAATGTCATCATGCCACTTAAGAATTAGGTAGACTGTAATAATTTCTATTTAGAACCCACTAGATCTAACTGAACTATTTATATCTTGGGAAAAAAAAGAAAATCTGTGATTTCTATGCTTGAAAATATTGTCAGAGACATTACGGTCAATGCCTTTAACCTGACTTTTTCCAGCTATAACTGTGTCTAATTCAATGTTCAAATGCCTTGAAGACATACCATGATACTGGCTGGCAACACTCACAAAAGAAAGCATTTATTTGGGGCTTGCTTATAGTCCATTAGAACTGTAGGTAACATGGGGCCATGCAGGTGGATGCTGTAGAAGTAGCTGGACGTTCTACATCCAGCAAGAAGGTACAGATAATGGACCTGACTTGGTCTTTCTAGACTTCAAAGCTCCTCTCCTATGACACCCTTCCCTTACCAAGGCTACACCTATTCCATTAAATCAATACCTCTTAATCCCTCCCAAATAATGCAACTCACTGATTACTAAACATTCAAATATATATCCCTATGGGGATCATTCTTATTCAAACCACCACAAAGTACAAACAAAGCAAAATTAAGCACTGGTACATAGGACTCTCTGGAGTAGGCTAAGTACAGATTTTCATCAGGGGTTGGTACAAGCAATATTGCACTTAAGATGAAGAAGATAGTGGACTGAATTTTCACCTCCTCATTAATCTCATTTTATGCATATTAATGAATTTTTCTTGGATAAGTAAGAGAATTAAAATCTAAAACAAACATTATGGTCCAAAACAAAGGTTAGTATATATAAAAAGAAGATTTGAAAAGTTAGTTCAACTACTTTGTCCCTCCTAACTAATAATCTCTAAAACAACCTGCTTTCTTTAACATTGGTTCTAGCTGCCAGAGTTTTGTTAATTTATGTTTTAAATTTTAACCACATTTAACAATACTTCAGGTTTGATTTTAATTTACTTCATGACCATTTTTCAAACAAGCACAATGCTGAGGCTAAGGACTTGTCAGTTGCAACAAAGCTTGCTTTAATTTCTAGAAAGGTGAGATTTGGTACATGTGATCAGTGTACATAATTGGGGTTGAAAGAATTGAAATTCATAGCACACAGAGTATTCCAGATATGAAAAAAGGAAGACAAGGTTAGCATGCGATATTTGTTCACAGATATATTTATTTAATTAAATTTGGACCTGGATTTATTATGCTTTACATTTCAATAGCATTAGAAGTTGGAACAATTTTGAGGGGTTCTTAGGTACACAGGAGTATGTAGATAGATTACATAGAAATTCTACATTTTATATGAGATTTGAGCATCACAGATTATGGTATCTGTTGGATCCTGAAATCAATCCTATATGGGATCTCAGGGATGGCTGGAGATATTATTTAACACACAAACTCCATTAAGATATATAAGAGGACTATTTTGAGAATTTATTGGCTGCATTGTTATACCTGAGACAGTATCCATAATGAATATCACAGGCAACCATTTTCCACAGGTATGCTGAGCTGTTATTTCCATAGGCTTATCTGACAGAGATCGGTGGCCCAAATCATGGGCTGTAGAAAACCTCCTTGACACTCATTAACAGCCTGAATCCTGCAGATGTTTCCCAGACTAACCTGTCGAGCAGAACAATAGGAAGATGTCCAATAGGAACCGCTGAGATTGCAGGTGATAACACCGGTCAGAACACATACAAGGCATTTTACCTCTCACCCCCTTCGAATATTTAGAGGCATCTGTTTCAAGAACTGAGCAGATCTAATATATTTGGATTTAAACTTAGCTTTATCTTTATTCTTTGGATCATTATGATTCTGTTGGATATAATTTTTATATCTCTCCCCCCAAAATAGATAAACTCTTAGGAAATAATGACTACAAGCTCCTATTCAAATTTTCCATCTCTGTTTTAAAAAGCTTCATCTTTGGTGGATAGTTACAAATTCCACTTCCCATTATTTTGGTGATTTCAAAGCTTTACAATGCATTTCCTCAATTTGATGGTTCTAAGTTGATAAAATACCAAGGAGTCCCTCAGGGCTTCATAGATACAGAGAGACTACTTTGTCTCTCAGTACTAATGGGCATTTACTTTACTACTTTCATTCTTAAAATCTGTCTCCATTCTTTTCAGTGTTTTTTTTTTTTTCTTTTTTGAAGGCAAGTTACAGACTTGAGCCTTTTCACAGAAAGCAATAGTATAAAATAAGCTCGTTCCTTCAAAAGTCCTTCTGTTATATGATAATTATTTAATGAAACATGAAATGAGGATAAACTGAAAACACACAAAATATGAACCTGTGATTCCTTCTGTATCCCAATCACTCCAATTAAGAGACTCTAAAGTAACTCACTATCTAAAAAAAAATTATTTGTACTAAAAATGTCTCTGAATTGTGTGGATCTCTGTTAGTTCAAGGCCAGTCTGGTCTACAGAACCAGTTGCAGGACAGGCAGGACTACACAAAGAAACTTTGTCACACACACACACAAAAGCAACAACAAAACCAAACCAAACCAAAATAAAAAAAACATAAAAACAAAAGAACAAGAGAGAGAGAGACAGAGAGACAGAGAGACAGACAGAGAGAGAAAGGAAAAGAAAAATATCTCTCTGGTTAAAATAATAATAATAATATTTTCTATTTGAGGATATTGCCTTTAAAAATTTTGCATTAGTGATAGGATACTTTGTTGTGGAATTTCTAATAAAGAGAACAGAAAGTTTCATTTATTTAATTTTCAGAGGGCTCTTCAGACTAAGAATTATAAGCTTTCTTCTCTACCATTTTCCTTTCCCCATCTTTGCTCAAACTTTCAATCACCAATATTTTTCCTTCTTCTTTCATACTGCACATTCTCCTCCCTACTCCATACCCCTTTAAGTCATCTTCTTAGACCTCTCATAATGAGTTTCCTACTTCTCCGACCTTCACAAATTTGCTTACACACACACACACACACACACACAAACACACACACGCACACAAACATACACACACACACACACACACACATACATATATTTATATATAAATATAAATTAGAATCTTGGGTCTCCAGATTGAAGAATACATAGCGTTGGAAACTGGAACAAAGACAGAAATCTGTGACACAGCAGTCTTTTTTTTTAAATTATTTTATTTTATTTTACAATATAATTCAACTTTACATATCAGCCATAGATTCCCCCTTTCTCCCCCTTC
>CABHPH010163135.1:0-21687 GCA_902168325.1 Peromyscus nudipes
TTTTTTTTTAATAGTCCAAGGTCCATATTAAAATGTACTCCCCACTCCCCTTTCCCATTATATAGGCATACCTGGGGCAGAATGTGTACCAAGATGCATAAAAGGGGTTTCTCAATTTGGAAAGCACCAGAAGAGGCACATTTAGTCAACCCATTAGTACACACCCACCAAGTAGTCTCAGAAGCCCAGTAATATTGCTGCTGCCCAGATGCGTTAACCCACAAGGCAGAGCAGCAGGCATCAGAATGAGGGGAGGTGCCTAGAGTAAAGGTTTTGAATATTAGACAAGTTTCAGCCCCTTGTAATCTTCTAATGTTGATTTGGGCTGCCCCCAGTCACAGTGAGTTTTGTCAGTCAATGGGCTGACAGGCTGGTTAGTTCCTATCCCTATGTAATATGGGGGCTTAGGGGTTAAGCATAACCAGCATCCTGGCCAATTTCTGGCTGGAAATGATTAACTAAGTGGTGGACGTTGTCAAGAGTTAAAAAAAGGAATGAGGATCCCTCAGCTTCCAGGACATCAGGAGATAGTTAAGTACTGGGTGTGTTAAATACTTTGGAAGGGAAGTTGATTAAGACTTTGGCATGGATAGTACTGAAAGGTCTGGGGTCCTTGAGGGATGGTTTAAACCTATCCTTAGGCTCCCTTCCTGTGGGATAGAGTCTTGACTCCCCAGGTTTTTCTTGTTTCCCAAAGGACCTTTTTTTAAAGGAATTTCCAAAAAGCCTCTGTTTCACAACCTCAGTTTTTGTGATGGAAACTCCCTTGTTCTTGGCAACTAGGAGGGCCAGCTTCGGGGCATGCAGAAAATTGCAAATTCTCTATTTTTATCTCAAAAGATCGATTCTCCTATTTTTTCTTTTTCCAGCAACCAAAATTTAAAGTGGGCATCAGTGAGCAAAGGTCAAGATGGAATGTGGGTTGTTGGTCTGTAGTTATGCTAACTATCATTTCCCCTGTATCTGTCTTCCTCAGTTCCCAGGTCCAGGTCTGAGGGTGGTGGGGATTGAGTCATGATCCTATATTCATAGCCACAGGGCAAAACATAAGACTCAGGATGAGGCATAAAGGCAGGAAGATGAAGGGCCCAGGGACTGATAAAACATTAATTTCAATGGGTCCAGAGTACAGAGATGGCCCATTTGGCAGTGGTAGCTGTAGCTTCTGCTTTGTTGACTTGGGTGTGATGGATCCATGGTGTGATGCCAGCTACCTTCATAGCTGTAGGAGTGAAGTGAATCGCTATGTAGGGTCCTTGCCAAGTTGGTTTCAGAGCCCCTTTAGCTACCTGCTTGACCCAGACAGTATCACCAAACTCCAACAAGAGGAAACCACTTGTGAATTCAGAGGTCAGCTGGGTCTCTCAACTAGTCCAATGAATAGCCTTTATGGAATACTGGGGGACCTATAGTGACTTGAGAAAGGAGTGGTTAGAGACTTCTACTGACTTCTGGTTTCTGAGCTTGAGAAGCAGTGGGGGAGATCTTCCAAACATAATCTCATAGGGGGTTGAATCCCTCCCTATACAGGGTGCAGCAGACCCAAAGTAAAGCAAAGGAGAGGAGGTCTCTCCCACCATTCACCAGACTCTAATGAGTTTTTGTAGAGTTTGTTTTAACCCATTCTTTCTACCTGCACAATGCACAATGCACATATGTCTAAAGTTCTAGCTGTTAATTGAGAGGTTTGGCTTTCATAGTTGGACCCTATTGCTGAGGGGGTAGGCAATTCAGGGGTCCAGTTCCTGGAGGAGTTTTTAAGCTACTATATGAGCAGTTTCAACTTGGTGGGGAATGCTTCTGTCCACCAGAAATGGTCTCTACAAAAACTAGCAAGTACTTGTGTCTTCCCCTGGCAGGCTGGATCTCAGTGAAGTCAGTTTTCCAGAGTTCACCTAGGCGTTGGTTTCTCATTCTGACCCCTTCCTGGGTAAGGGCCCTCTGTTTTGGATTTACTTGAGCACATATCTGGCATCTGGCTGAGACATCCCATTCCAGGCTCTCCAGTCTAGGCATAATATATCTTGGTCTGAGCAACTCAGAAAGTTTTGTGGATTCCAGATGAGTAGCCTGATAAAGGTCAATTACCAGAGTCCTACCAATTGTTTCTGGGAGAATGATCTTTCCCTCTGGTGTCCTCTGTTTCCTCTTGGTTGTAGTATGGAGTCTCAGGCAACACCTGATCAGGGTGTGTCCTCAGAGTATCAATAGGCCCCACTGGTCTTAGGGCCATTAGTCAGGCAGCAAGGTCAGTGGTCCGGTTACCTCTTGCTTCAGGGAAGTCATCTTTGTGACGTCTTCGGCAATGGAAGACAACAAAGGGGAAGCCAGATATCCTCTAGGAAAGCTAAAATTCTTTTCTTTGTTTTCAGTGTCCTCTCCCCCAGGGATGAGAAGCCCTCTTTCTCTAGAGATCGTACCGTGGACATGCACAGTAGTAAGTGCGTAGCAACTGTCCATGAATACAGCAGTGGACTCTCCTTTTCCCCATTAGAGAGGGTCGATGTGATCAGTTCTGCTCTCTGGGCTGAAGTACCTGGCCTAGTCCCAAATCCTTTCAGAATCTGAAGTGACTACTGCAACTCCCACATCCCTGCTTTTATCTTTCATCTTGTGACAGTCACGGATAAGCACCTGCAGGTTGTCATCAGGCCAGAAGGCAGCAGAACTGACTGCCAGACTCGAGAATGGTCCAAACGTAGAGCCTGATACTGGCTCACATACAGCCAGCATTCTGGTGTTCCTCAGGAGAAGGGCCTCTAGGGGAGGTGCTGTAAGTCTAACCTCATGAGGTATAAGTGTAACAGCATGAAGTGCTGTAAGCATAAGATCCTGACCTAGAGCTGACTGTTTGTTTGTTTGTTTTTCATTAAACTAGCAGTAGCCACCACTGCTCCTAGGCAGGTGGGCCATCCTGTAGTTACAGGGTCCAATCATTTGAACAGGTATGCCGCAGTGTGTCCATGGCCCCAAAGTTTGGGTTAGAACCCCTTTTGTCTTTTGTTTTGTGGATGAAAAGTTTTGTAACATCTGGAAGTGCTAGAGCTGCAGCTGAAGCAGAGCTGCTTTTAAAGCCTCAAATGCCTTTTGTTTAGTCTCCGTCTAGATTAGGGGCTCAGTGCCCCCCCCCCAACACACACACATGCATCTTGTGCTGATGTAGATAAGTCTTGCTGTTTCCACAAACTCTGGTATCCAGAGGCAGCAATACCTCGCCACACCTAGGCACTCTCAAACCTTCTCTTAGTCTTTGGAGTTGGGACCTGAAGGATGGCAGCAACCCTACACTGAGACAGGTTCCTCTTGCCTCCCCTCAGCTGGGAGCCAAGATAGGCAGCCTCTGATGTACAAAGTTGGGCTGTCTTAGCCAATAGCCTCAAGGTTATGCTTGCAGCAGTCCCTCATTGGCCTTCTTATACGCTATTTTAGTTTTGGAGGTTGAGAGAAGGTCATGTACATATTGTAAGAGTATGGTCCCAGGAAACCTCTGGCGGAAGGGCAGGAGGTCAGCATTTAGTGTTTCATCACACAAGGTTGGAGAATTTTTAAATCCCGGGGCAACCTGGTCCGTGTAAGTTACCTGCTGCAACCTCCCTCTGGGCCTGTCTATTTAAAAGCAAAGATGAGTTGACACACCTCTGCCAATGGGAGGCTGGAGTATGCATTTTTTTCAGGTCCAAGATAGTGTACACATGTTTCTCTGGAAGAATCAGACTCATGAGAACCAGTGGTCTCAGGTTTCCTCATAGGCAGGAGAGGTGTATTCCAGGGTGACTGGCAGGGCACCAGGATGTCTGTCTCTCCAAGCCAGACAATATGACTGCAATTTCCCTTTTTGTTTCCAGAGTCATTGGGTTAATCTGCACAGGGGTAGCTGGACGGGCTAGTTGAACATTTATAGAAACATTTATAGATGTTGGAGCAGTCCTACACACATGTGGTATACTGACATGTATGCAGGCAAAACACCCGTGTACATACAGATTAAAAAAATAAAATAAAAAAGAGACTTGAAATGCCACCCATACTTGTAAATGCTTCAAAATTATTATAAATATAATACCTGCCTGCTTGTTATTTGATGTGCTGACGAAAAACTGATATATGACTAAATAAGAAGCTAGGTTGTTTAAAATGTTTATTACTGTACTTCAATATAATTGAGTTTGGCTATAATTCTCTATATTTTATTTTATATGTTTGAAAATGTCATTTAGAAAAGAAGTCCCTAGGCTCCATTAGACAAGGGCCCTGTTTCAGGCCAAAGAATCTTTAGGACCTTCATGATCCAGGATATTTTCATTATATTGTATGATCAAAACAAGGCTGTGGATGAAGTTAATGTGCCATGGGTTAAAACAAAGAAAGAGATTGGAAGAGGTAATTCATGTTACCCTAATTCTACTCACTTCAGAGAATGAATGTTATGGCTGTGCCCAAACATCTTAGAGGCCAGGAAATGTAGTGTAACTGGGATGCCACATGCACAGACCCAAGTTTCCATCACTAGTGATCGGAGGAACAACATTTCCAGTTTACACATGGGTGCCATAGAGTCAAGAAGAAAGTCCCTGTTTCTGGTAGGTGACATCATTCACAAGGACAGGGAGAGGAACTGGCAGGCAGTGAGTGACAACAGAGAACTGGCTAATTGAACAGGCTGACCTTGGAGATTGCTATGAGCAGGGTAAACTTAGATCTGCTCTCCGGAAGCAACTCTTTGTTTTCAGCCTTTGCTCATTTCTATGATGTAAATGTTTCCACAGCGGTCTGTTTTGGCTAAGATGAAATGTGTACAATGTTGCTTATTGGCTGACATGAGGCAGGTTTAACACACCTCTGCCCTTGAGCATCTCTAATGCAGACTGCCTGAGGACATCTAAATAGGCAGAGCTCAAGCTGAGGTGTAGGATCCAGTGAGGCATCCCTGTAGGAATAGATGAGATTACCCAGCTCTAAGCCTCCACAGAACTGTGGTCTGCAGCTAGTTCTCTCACATGAGGAAATCTGCTCTAGAATGTTCACCGGCATAGTTGAAGAAGGGCACAAAGGGAGATCTGCACCCTGCAGCATGTATTGTGGCAAAGTATGCATGCTAGACTAACGGGAGCTGAGAGGAAAGAAAACCCAATTTTTAACCTCGAGGTTAAACAAAAGAAGTTTTCCAGATTTACCATAGAGCAGGGTGAGTACAGGAAGGTGTCCATCCAGGAGGGATGGAGATGAGAGGACATGGACAGTGACAGGGAAACATGGAAGAATAAGGCATATTCAAAGGTCGACATGAATGTAGTGTCTCTACTCCGGTAACCTAACTTTCACAAACTGTTACTTCATTCACCTTGTTGATTTACTTCATCTTCTGGACACACATGGGATAAGTATTTGATTTTTTTTTACATTCACAGATAAACAAAGTAAGCATAAATTTAATGAAACATGGGTTGGAAATCTAAGAGTTGTAAAATTGCAATGATTTTTTTTCAGGATTGGTAAAATTCTGTCTGTGTATACTACTTTCTAGGTAGAAGAGTACCGGTCAGAACAGATATGGTAACTCATGCATTATAATACTCACCTAAACACTAGGAAAACTGGGTAAGTCTTAGGCTGGGGAGGCCTTTGACCACTGTGTTGCCTTACTAGACATCTAGACATGCTATTGTACGTTCTTAGAAAGCACGAGTGGGTGGAAATGGAAGTTGGTCTGAGAAACTGTATTATATTTTTTTTAATTACTCATTCCACAAGAATTATGCTTGTCAGTGACACAGTGGGTATGAGGCGTACCATGCAGACACAGCCATGATTCCAATGCTTTATGACTGGCAGGTCCTGGTTTTCAGGAAGTAATTGAATATTGAATGTACTGTACAATGAGTGACACAGATTAGATCAGCCATGACGTCTTTCCTCCTGACTTCATTCATTTCATCTCTACACCATCCAGACACAGACTTCAGTCCTTCTAGAAGTTCCCCCAAGCACCATGTTTCCCTAACTGGCAAGTCACAGTTCGATCATTGGACAGTGGTTTAGTACAAGCCGCAACTGGCCATTGTATCTTGCTTAGAACAGTTAACTAGCTGTGATGTGACTTTTTTCTCTTGACTTTGTTACTGAGATCACAGTCTGTACCCCAAGAAGCCAAGTTTAGCCACCCATCCTTGAGAAGTCAATTAAAACAGCCAAATGAATATCATTTGGCATGGAGCTTCAAAGGGAGATGTATTCGATGCAGAGATACTGAGGGACAGAGACATCCAGTGACCGCACTGAAGTCTATCTTCAAGGTCCTGAAGGATACTAAAGTTGTATGGCTATGCATATCTAAGCAGTCCCAGTCAAGGTGTGGCCCTGCCCACTGTTGACCCCTCGCTGCTGTCCTTATAAGGAGTAAGTCTGATAAGAGTCCTCTGCTCCTGCCGTCCCAGGCTTTTCTTCTCACGGCATGAGATTCTTAGGAAAATTCCAATTTCTTAAGATCTGCTGTTTTAATAGTCTGATAACTAAAGTGTCTCTTTAGAATATATTCATTATTATATTATATTTGGATTTCTGCATGAGTACTCCCTGGTTTTGCTCTGTACCAATAAGACGCAAACAGAATCTTTTTAGAGACTATCAAGTTAATTCACCCATCCAAAAGCTTTTCAGACTGCCCAAAAACATTCTAATAAAGCCCAGAGAGGGGGTCTATGTATAGCATCTGGTGAGTCTTGTTTCCGTTCTCCAAGATCACTGAAATGGGCGTGATTAGGAGGAGCGGGCGGATGTTACTGTTGGTTCCCTCTGCTTCAATCCTTCTCCCCCTCATCACCCCCTCATCACCCCCTCATCACCCCCTCATCACCCCCTCCTGCCACCTCTCTTTCCCTTCCCTCTAGTGGTGCATAACCTTCCTGAATTTTCTTTTACACAGAGTAATTTTGACTTCTTCCCCCAAAGGAATTCCCACTTCAAGATTCATACTTGGTGCTCAGCAAAACAGGAGTCACTCACTACAGGAGCAACTTTGCTTAAAGGTACCGTACAGATTACTTTTGTAACATAAGCATATTCTTAGGGTCCCATCAGTTAGCTTCTGTCCCCCTCCCCTCAAAGAACCTGCTGGCTAATTAATGTTTCTGCTTCTCTTTGAGACTGTGGTGAGTGAAAGTGGGGTGTTTCTGTAGGAAAGGAACACAGAAAGAGAGCATATGGGGGGGGAGGCATTTGACTTCCATTTCAGGGTTGAGGAGTAGGAGACCCTTCAAACCAAAGCCTGAGTAAGAAATGGTCAACAGGGTGGACAAAGGGGTTGTTCATTAGGACGGAAGAAAAAAGAAGGTGGCTCACAGAAGATGGTCAAGTCTCAAACGAATTACAAGTCACAATGAAATAGTAAGTGCCGAGGACTCCTCTTCACCTTGGTTCCTTCTCTTGTGCTCTTTCCTAGGATGCTGACCATGTTCTCAAATATAGAGTGTCAGAAAATGCTGTTGATATTCATGTCACTTTCAATAGCTGCCTGGATAATTTTTGAAATTTCTCAGAATTCCACAAAGGTAGGAATGCATTTTTCTACTTTGACCGGAAGCTGCTACCTGTGTGATCTCCTCCGAGCCTTTTACCCAATCTCCCATTCCAACTCAGGTTCCTTCTCCTGTATTTATGGGCTGTTAGAGAGTGAGGACACTAAGTGTCATACTTCCTCACTTCCCATTCATCCTCAGGGTCTTATAATCAGTCTTGTGCCTCTCACAGGCACCCTAAATGGCTCTTGCTAAGGCCACCAACTGCCATATCACTAAATAAGTACTTGTCACTAAATCTGGGTGTATATCCTTGGCTATCTAAGTCCAGCCTGCTACTACCTTTTTCCATACAGTGGTTATTTTTAGTAACCAGTATGCCTTATAGATTTTGGATATCAGATGATAATTAGAAAAGGCTTACCACTGGAAGTTTATGTAGGAATTCAGCCATGTTTTGTTATGGTTTTCCTTGTGGTATGCCTGTATTTAGATATCAGGTACATGTACTCCCATCACTCAGGAGACAGAAACAGGAGGATTATGAATTTAAGGCCAGCCTGAACTGTGTAACAAAACCGTCATCTCAAAAAATTAAATAGAAATTAACAACTATAATTCCAATCAGATAAGTTAGAACACAATGAGGATTTTTGTCCTTAATCTATTAAAATATAAATTATATTGAGATATTTTCCCTTCTGGGTCCATGTTTATATATGTCTATATAAACATGTAATATATATAGACATTATATATACATATATATATATATATCATGTAATAACATTTTGGAGAGAAAGAATTTAAAAGCCATGTTCATGAATAAGAAAAGTCTTCACCTTGCCTGTATTATACTAATCAAGTTTTAGAATAAAATGTATCATAAAACCAACTGGACAGATTTCCTCATCGTGCACATTAGCCATAATTGAACTAACCAACAGAAACATCCAGCCATCTGTCCAGTGAGAAAGCAGCACACAGTAGTTACTGACTGCAAGATGTATAGGATAGGAAAGAGCAAATTCACTTTCATCAACTTCTTACTCTCCAAGCTCTTATTTTAGAATGAATAATTTCTGTAAAACTCTAACTCATTGTGAGTTAAAATGGCTGGGAGCAGGTTCATTTTCATAGTGCCTTACACCTCTTGTCATTTCAGCTTTGGACTGCTCTGAACACCTCCATGAAGTCCTCATGTCCTGAAATGCCAATGAATCAGTCAAAGTTACCAACAGAGACTAAGCTAAGAGGAGAGAAGCCTAAAATGACAACACCTGTCAAGTCACCAACAGAGAAAGAGCTGAGAGTCAGGGAAATTCTGTCAAAGCTAGATGGGCAGATCCCACCCAGACCCTTCACCCATCTCAACACCACCACCAGTGCCACACACAGCACAGCCACCATCCTCAACCCTCGAGTTAAATACTGTAAAGGGGACCAGCTGGACATCCTAGTAGAAGCTAGGGACTACCTAAGAAACAGGAAGGAATATGGTGGAGACTTCCTGAGGGCCAGGATGTCCTCCCCAGCCCTGAAGGCAGGAGCTTCTGGAAAGGTGACAGACTTCAACAATGGCACATACCTTGTCAGCTTCACTCTGTTCTGGGAGGGCCCGGTGGCCCTGTCTATCCTGCTCATCCATCCCAGTGAAGGAGTGTCAGCTCTCTGGAGAGCAAGGAACCAAGGTTATGATAGAATTGCCTTCAAGGGTAAATTTGTTAATGGCACCTCCCAGGTCTTAACTGAATGTGGCCTGACCCTAAACTCAAGCAATGAACTCTGCAAATACCTGTACGGTGGTGGTGAAGAAGTCTTCTACTGTATGAAGCCTCAACATATGCCCTGTGAGGCCTTGACCCATGTGTGTACCAAGCAGCAAGATGTTTCTTTTCTTACTGACAAAGAAAAAGATCTTTTCCAGAAGTGAGTATATTCTCAGTACAATGAGAGGTTCCCCCAGGCAGAGCTACACTGTCCATCTCAATATTGAGCAAGACCTCAGACGCTTCCACCACTCAAGATTCCGGTAAGACCTATGTTGTCTTTACTGGGCCCCCGTTCATGCCACAGATTGCATTCCTATTGACATACTCAATAAAGGGGGTTGCCCAATAAAAGGGAACCCAATAAAGTATATATCTCTGCTTCTCCCTGACAACCAGTGTTGACCTCTTTGGTCATGTTATTTTACTGTAGATCTAGGTTTTACAAAATATCTGCCATATGAAACTATTCTGCTATGGCTCACAGATGTCTCACCTCCCTTCAAAAGATAGTATCATGATCCTCCACCTCCTCCATCACATCCCGTACAGTTTGCCTCTTAAAATCTTTTGTTCATCCATTTATCTCCATGGCTTGTGGTACTGTGCCAGCTGAGACCACCCCCTAGATGACTCATCACACTGTGACTATTGTGACAGCTAGCTGGTGGGACTCTCTTAGCTGTCATACTCTACTTTGACTCTTTCTCAGCCTCTCTCCCCTCCCTCCCTCCATTCTTCCCTCCCTCCCTCTTTTCCTCCTTTGCATACCATCACAGGCTTTATTCATTTATTTGGCAAACACAGTCAAAGCCTGTTCTAGGCAGGTGTTTAGTGCTATAGCCACAAAGCTCTGCTCTGCTCTATACTGCAGCCTGAGTAATCCTGCTAAGAAGTCAGCTCCCACTAGTCATCAGTTCATCTTCTGAGAAGATATGGCTCATGTGCACTTCTTTGGGTAGAAGAGTCTTCCATCCTCCCCAGCTTGTGGCCTAGCAACTCCTGGAAGCTCTTGACTGAACAGGTTCCTCAAACCTATTTGTCAGTATGCCTTCTCCTGGCAATCATAACTGTGGCCAGGCACACCTTTCTCCTTCTGCTTACAAACAGACACATAACTTCCAGATCTCCTTGCTCTCCGTGGAGGTGGAAAACGCCTCATTGCTGAAAATAAACCATCGTGGTTTCTTCATGGGCTGCATTGAAGATTTGCAAAGGTAACTGTCACCACACACCTCAGAGCTGTGAGCCAAGCCCTGAGACACCCTTTCAGCTGGAATCCTTTTCTGTTTACACGCAGACAAAACCTACAGCCTCCCCACACAGCGCCCCCCCCAACATCCCCACCACTGCTGACTCTGCAGCAGGTACACACACACACACACACACACACACACACACACACACTTCTTTTTTCTTTACTTTGTAACAAAGTAAAATGCTGGTTTCTTAACTACTCCTTTCTTAGAAGTTTTCTAAGTCAAGTTTAGAATCTTTTCTCCTTAAGCTTTCAAACACAAATGATTGGTGGAAGTAAGAGTAAACACCAAATATGGAAAAACAACCCACTGCAGAATCTTGCCTAGACATCCAAGCTTGAGCTCCTGGTGTGCAGTTCCCCTGCGCCCCTTCTGAGTGAGTGAGCGCGCAGCTGGGTTTCTATTCCTTCCCTTTTATTTCTGATTGTGCAACTCACCCAATCTTTTCCTACGCACTAACTACCCCCAGGTCCACAGCAGGCATTAATTCATGCACCACACTAAACTCTGCTTTTTACCAATCATTGAGAGAGGTCTTAAGGATACAGAGCGACCCAACAGATGGCCTACCTACCTTAGATAACTTTCATTCTTTATAAAACAAGTCTTCTGGGTTAAAAAAAAAAATGAAAGTGAACTAGCAGAAGACATGACTGAAAAGAGAAGCAGGGGCCCTGTGGTGAGAGGTCTATGTGCTACCATACAGAGTCTGGACTCCTCAGGTAAATGATGGGAGAGTGATTGACTTTAAACGATAACACGTGAGCATCTGCAGGGAGAAGATGCTGTGTCCCTTGTATTGAAAAATTTAGGTGGTCTTAAACTGACACCAGGAGGCTCATTGTGATTTAAGGATAAGACTATTTGAACTTGAGTAGGTGTTGTGGAAGCAAATTTTTTTAAAAAATGAAGATTTTTATGGTTATTTTAAAAATCTGAAGCTTCTAGACATACATTGACTGCATGTGGCAAATGAGTCCAATGTCCCAGACTCCAGGAACTCCCAGTAGGGTAAAAAGTTTTCCCAAAGCCTACTTCATTTATAATACCTCAGAAACCTTTCAAATAATAGTTTCTAGTCATATTATCAGAAGTTTAAAACAGACCCTTGCTTCCTTTACAAGCGGGTTGTTCACGTTGCCTGTGTTCCACGACACACCTCAGGCTAATTTGTCACTTTTGTTTTCTAAAGGTCCAACATAGGAGTTGAAATGATGAAGAATCCTAAGTACATTAGTGTCTCTCGATGCAACAGTAAGTCTCTTCTACCCTGCGGTCACTGTTCCTCTTTCTTTTCTATTCTCTTGTTTTTGGAGATAGAGTCTAACTGTGTAGACCAGGCTAGCCTCAGACTCCTGAGTGCTGAGACTAGAGTGTGAGCCACCACACCCAGTGGCAGGTACTTCTTGATGTGTGCCTCTTGCAGAGGGAAGGCTTTTTTCAGTATTGATTGTAATTTTCTAGATTGTAATTCCTATTAAGTATCCAGGACACCAAACAGGCTGGGTGTCAAAGATAGAAACCAATTCAAAAAATTATTTCATATTCTTTTGATAACTTACTTCATCTAGATTTATCCCAAAGGTAAAAATATCCAAACTTGGCCATTCATATACTTTCACCTAGGAATTCATATCCTAGTGCCCTAGCTACCGTGCAGACGTCTTTGATGGGTAATGGTGACTTCAACATTGTAGATTTAGTTTCTAAATCTCCATTAGCACAATCTCTAACATTTAGCTGTACCACTCACCAAGTTTATATGGTATTTTCATTTATTAAATGTTCAATGGAAAACACAAGGCAACATTATATAAGAAAGAATATTTATACTGCCTTATCTCCAAAACAACTTCCCACAAAGCCCACTTTAGCTTATCAATAACACTGATACACTTGGCAACACGTAAGGATTTATTGCCAATATTCATTCATTTATTCAATAAATACTTATTGAGGGTATGGTAGATAATGAGGCATTGTGGGAAAATGAAGAAAAATAAAGGCTTAAAAAACTAGTGATGTAAAAACCATTCAACCTACTGACTCTGTAAGAAGCCATGCACAGAACTTCCATTTCAGTGACTGGCTAACCCCAGAAAGATATCTGCAGTCAGGGAATACGGGGATGAAAAAAGAAATCTCATAAAGACCACAGGAGAGTTGCCAAATATAAGTAATAATCATGCAAAGAATCGATTAAATTTGAGTAAATTCAAATTGCCTCTGTAGCTGTTAATTGAGAGATGAAGGAGAAATACCATGTCATGCACTCTCTAACAAAGTACTCTTC
The DNA here is from genome assembly GCA_902168325.1 of Peromyscus nudipes. Taxonomy (NCBI): domain Eukaryota; kingdom Metazoa; phylum Chordata; class Mammalia; order Rodentia; family Cricetidae; genus Peromyscus; species Peromyscus nudipes. Next base: position 12,836 of record CABHPH010163135.1, read on the forward strand.
GCCAGAGTGATTGAGATTTAGTGTGTTATCCTGCACTTTTTCATCAATAACTTTTGACCAGATAAACTCTAGTAATGAGCAAAATTATCATGAGCAATTTTTAATAGGCCAGTCTGGCAGACATATTGTAGAATGTAACCAAGGATGAGGCTAGAAACAGCCAGAGCCGAAATCACTGTAATTCTTAAACCTCATGTTAGTGATTTCAGTGGCATTTTTTTTTTGGTAGTTTTAAAGTCACACTCTAAATGAGGAAGGAAGTGCTTTAAAGATTAGTGTTCATTCACAACTGAAGAACTGGGCATGGCCTAGAAGAAGATGCTTACAGATGTCACCAAGGGACATAATGAATGTAAATAGAAAAGATGCTGCTTCTAGAAGGAATGACTTCACATTGAAAAGATGGCAGTTTCTCTGCATTCCTTTCTTGTTGCCACTATAACAAAGTGGTGTAAAATGAGGGGGAAACACACTGTCTTAGCTTGATATTTCAGATGCTTAACATCAGTCTCATTGTCTTAGGGTTTCTATTGCTGTGAAGAGACACCATGGCCATGGCAACTCTAATCAAGGAAAGCGTTTAATTGGGGCTGGCTTACAATACAGAGGTTTAGTCCATTATCATCATGGTGGGAAGCATGGCAGCATGCAGGCAGACACGGTGCTGGAGAAGGAGCTGAGGGTTCTACATCTTGATCTGCAGGCAGCAGTATGAGACTGCCACACTGAGTGTGGCTTGAACATATATGAGACCTCCAAGCCCCCCCCCCCACAGTAAAACACTTCCTCCAACAAGGCCATACCTCCAAATAGTGCCATTCGTTGTCGACCAAGCATTCAAATATATGAATCTATGGGGGCCATTCCTATTCAAACCACCACACTTACTGTGCTCAGTCAAGGGACAGCTGACTGCATGTCTTTCTGGCTCAAGAGAAGAGTGTTGCTGTGCCTTCTGCAGTTTCTAGAGGCTGCCCACATCCCTACACTTACTGTGCTCAGTCAAGGGACAGCTGACTGCAGAGAATGACCAGATTTAGGAGAAAATGAACGGAGAGGGGTTGAGGTGACCCAGAATCACTCAAAAGATTGAGTAGGAGAATCAAAAGAGTTTTCATATCACAGTGTTATTTCACTGTTTGTTTGTAAGAATAAATAAATTTTGCAATACTTTTTATTATTACAAAAAAAATAAGAGGAGCCTGGTATGGTGGTGCACTACTTTAATCCCAGCACTCAGCAGAGGCAGGCAGATCTGTAAGTTCAAGGCCAGCCTGGTCTACATAGTAAGTTCCAGGCCAGCCAGGGCTACACAGTGAGACCCTGCCTGGAAAAAAAAAAAGAAGAGAGAAAGAGAATTAGTTAGGGTGCCTAAAACATAACTAGTAGTCAAAAATAAAGTAAGAGGAAAAAAAGTTTAAGTAGTTAGAAAAAGAAACAGATAGAGAAAGGGGGAGGGTAACCGAGGGGGAGACTGGGCCTTTGACTCACGCCCTCAAAACCACTGTCCACAAATATCTGTTGCCAGAGAATGAAAATGAGAGAGAGAAATGTCAGATGGGGGTGGAGATGCCCACGCCCAGCGGTTACACTTTCAGAGGAAGCTGGATGGCAGCTCAGTGCAAGCAGAGTCTGTTCAGCTCCAGTCAGATAAGTGACTGTTTGAAAGGAAAACTCATTTACCTCCTGGGAGACTCAACCCTGCGTCAGTGGATCAACTACTTTCCCAAAGTTGCCAAAAGTATGTAATCATTTTTATATTCTTTCAGAGACCCACGCTGACCCTATGGTGCTTTGAATGTGGTCTCCTTCCTCTTTGCCAAGGCTGGTTTGTTTTTTATTTTATTTTACCTTCTAGGTTTGAGTCTTTAAATATATTTTTTAATCTCCCTCTCATAAATATTGTTCTTCCTTTCCACATTACTTCATCATTACCTTCTACTTAAAGATCCTTTCTGTGTTCTTGTCAGCCCTGAAGCCTTTCGATCTGCATGGGACTGGACTATATAAGAAACATTTGCTGCTGGATGCCGAAAGGCACACTCTACTTGAATGGAAAAAGCACAGCCATCCTTTTATCACGGTCCAGCTCTACTCTGTGATAGATGATGGCTATATTCCTCAGGAAATTGACCGCTTACCAGGTGACAAAGATACTGTTGTCGTCATTACCTTGGGCCAGCACTTCAGACCCTTCCCCATGGAACTTTTCATTCGTAGAGCCATCAGTATCCAAAAGGCCATTGAGCGACTCTTCCTCAGAAGCCCTGACACTAAAGTCATCATTAAGACAGAAAATATCAGGGAGATGCACTTAGATACAGAGAAGTTCGGAGACTTCCACGGTTATGTTCAGTATCTAACCATGAAGGACATTTTCAAAGACCTTCATGTGGGTATCATTGATGCCTGGGACATGACCATTGCTTGTGGTAGCTATCTGCTCCACCCGCCTGACGAAGTGATTGGAAATCAGATTGCTGTGTTTTTAAACTACATTTGCTAAAGCTGCATCACTAGGAGCCAATGTCCAGCGGCCATGCCATGTGTTTCATCAGTGAAGTTTTATTCAATTAGGGTCTGTCTAAGAAGAAATCAAATAATTTAAAAGAATCTGTCTTGGAATAGAGATGCCACTCAGTTGAAAGAGTGTTTGCTTAGCAGGCATGAGGCCTTGGGTTCAGCTGTCAGCACCACATAAGCAGGGAACAGTGGTACATGGTTTTAATTCCAGCACTCAGGAGGACAGAAGTTCAAGGTCATCTTTAGTTACACAGTCAGGTCAAAGAGAGCCTGGGCTACCTGAAAACCTTCCTTGATTAAAAATAATAGTCATGGCCGGACGGTGGTGGCACACACCTTTGAACCCAGCACTCGGGAGGCAGAGGCAGGCAGATCTCTGTGAGTTCAGGGCCAGCCTGGTCTACAGAGCGAGTTCCAGGATAGGCTCCAAAAGCTATGCAGAGAAACCCTGTCTTGAAAAACCAAAACAGAAATATTAATAATAATAATAATAATAATAATAATCTTGACAGGAAACATACTTAAGAACAGTGACTGCAGAGACGGGATATAAAGCCAAGAAAACTAGGTGTGAAGGACAGTCCCAGAATGCACTCTGTTTATCTCCGTGTTAATAAATACCATTGTTCTTTAGATAAGTTTGAGTCATGATTTCTGTTACTCTTGGATGAACTAAGTGACAGTAAGGGTTAAAGGCATGTTATTGACATTATGTTCTGAGATTTTAAAAAAAAGAAACACCTTTTTTTTCTGCAAAAGAGCAGAGAGTATCTTAGGCTTTGGGGACCAGCTACCTCTGTCACCAGTGTTCACTTCTGCCGCCAAAGCACAAATCAAGACAAACATATAAGCACATAAAAATGTTAGTGTTTAAAAAAAAAATCTAGTAATTGAAGGGGTATAGCGGCGGCGCTTATGGCTGGCGCTAGAAGCTGTGGTGGCGGAAGAATCACGAGCCATGGTTACCTTTTCAGAGCTTTATTAGGAGGAAGGAGAGAGAGAGAGAGAGAGAGAGAGAGAGAGAGAGAGAGCTCACGGAGGACAGAGAGAATACGGAAAGTGGGCCCGTGGGAGGGCACGCCCACTTTTTAGGCTGGGACGCCTCACAGGCTGATGACGTAATAAGGACAGAATCCTTACATTAATGAACACTGAAAATTGATTGGGGGAGCGGGTTTTGAGACAGGGTTTTTCTGTGTAACAGTCCTGGTTGGCCTCGAACTCACAGAGATCTGCCTGCCCCTGCCTTTCCCCAATGATTTTCAAAAAGCAGAAACCATTCTTAGACCACAAGAACTAAAATAAACAAACAAACAGAGTGACACGTTCAGCCTCTACGCCATGCTTTGCAGACACTTTATTTGAAACAAACCAACAACAACAACAAAATGGGTAGAACTCAACAACAACAACAAAAAAAAAAAACCCTCAAAAACTAAAGAGGAAACCAGTGTCCCAACTGAAAATAGGAGAAAACTCCAGGCCCTGAAAAAATAATCAATCAGAAAACCATAGGAAGTATTAGTTACTGAACGAAACACAGCCATCATTTCTTAAGATGTTAGCATTGTTTTTCCTGGGGAGACATGAAGGAAGATATTCCACACTAATCTACTGAGTATACCGGAAAGTTTGGGGGGCATTATTTAAAGGCGTATAGGTGGCTTTTCCTCTTCAGTACTGCAGAACCCAGGACCTTGAACACCCTAGGTGCTATCCTCTCCCACCAAGCAGCACCCCTAGTCTATTTTCTAGGTTAGAAATAGGAGGCATACGTTTGGATGTTGCTCCTCAGTAAGAAATCAAGCTAGGGAATCCAGGCTGAGAAAAACAGATGTCAGCTAATAGTCCTCCTGGGTCACAAATTCTAGGCCAACCCAGTCTACAAAGTGAGTTCCAGGCTGGTGTGGACAGAGGAAGACAAACAGAAGTCAGAGTCCTAAGTTAGTTGGTCATTTTCTCAGAAAAATAAGAGACTAAAATAGGAAATTTGAAATGGTAGCCTAACACAAGCTCAACACACAAAATTTGATTTTTTTATCCCTGTAGAAACAGATGATCAGAGAAATGACTTCAATTGTGTGGTATCTGCACAGAAATTATGCACACCTTTCAGTGTATTAAGTCATAGGCATTTAGTACTTTTCGACCCATGGTAAATTATCCCTAAATATTTACTGTGGTGAAACATATATTATGCTTATAAATATGTACAAAATTTAGAAAATAATGCAAATCTTTAAAAACTGTTTGCCCGTGTAACTCAATGGTTAGGAATAAGCGCAAAGGGAGATGTATATGATTTGGGTACACATTGTTCCCAAGTAGAAGGATTAGACACTCCTACAGTTTAAATGCAATTCTAGTCAAAGTCTGAATGGATTGTGTGTGTATGTGAAATCATTCTCAATTTTCTAAGGGGATTTTTAGGGACCAAAAAAATTAGATATTGCTGAAAATTAATAGTGTTAAAGAAGTTCCTTTCTAAATATCAAGATTTGCTTCAAAGCTATCAAAACACAACAGTGCCAACATGACAGAGCAGAAGGGCAGGAAGAGCCCTATCCATAGAGTTGCTTACTTTGTGATAAACAGGGCACTGATGAGCAATGAGGAAGACCGTTTCCTGAGTGAGAAGGTCAGGGGAGATATCTGTCAATAAAGCGCTTGCTATGCAAGCGTGAGAACCTGAATTTGGATCCTCAGAACCCACATCAAGAGCCAGACATAACAGTGCACATCTGTAATCCCAGCTGAAGAAGAGGAGATAGGCAGATCCCTGGAGTTCACTGACCAGCCAACCTAGAAAAATTGATGAGCCACAAATTCAGTGAGAGACCCTGTCTCAAAAAATAAAGTGGAAAGAGATTGAGGGAGATCCTGATGTCAACTTCTGGTCTCCACGTTCAGCACCTTCACACACATGTATGCACACACCCACGTGGATACATACGCAACATACTCATGTCACACACACATCAATAAATAAACACCTAGAAATGAATAAATAAGAGTTCTGGGAAAGCAGGACATAAGAAAGTTTTCATACATTACACTAGTCTCCAAAAATAAAATAAATTTCAGGGGGAATAAAGCTATAATTGTGGAAAAACACAGCAGGGAAGATAAATGACAAGTGGGGTGGGAGGCACTTGAAACTTATATCCTTAAAAATAAGCAAATCTATCTGTCATTTAGAGATCTCTTGAGAATAAAAAGAAAAAGATCCAGAGAGAAAAATTAACCATACAGTAAATGTGTGTGTTAGCCCTGTATGTGTGTAATTCGGAACTTTAAATGGCCTTTATGCACAGAAAAAGAAACACATAATTTTTTTTTAAAAAAATCACATTAAAGTTGAACTGAGAGATTTCTCATCTATCAGACTGGCAGAAGTCCAAATTTGGATATACACTGTGCTGATGGGCCTGTGGAGAAGCCGGCGCTCTCAGGCATTGCTGATGGAAACACAAAACGGCATGGTGCCTATGGAGGGAAATTTGGGAACGTTAAGAAAAATTACATATGTATTTGTTTACCTTTTGGCCCAGCATTTGGAAAGCTACTAGCTGGAAAGAAAAAAAAAAAAACACAAAATGACTATGTGCAAGATTATCCATCGCAGCATGATTAGTGAGAGCAAAAAATGGGAAAACAAACCAAATGTGCATCTGATGGAGGGCCAGTGAGATGAATTATGATGCCTCTTTCAGAACAATACAGTGCAGTATAAAAAGAGACTAGGAAACTCTATAAACTGCAACGATGAAACGAAACCTCCAGGATAGGAGGGGAAAGAATGGTGCAGTGTGTACTGTACAACCTCTTGGGTAATAAAAATGGAAGGATACCATTAAACGTATTTGTTCATTCTAACAACAAGAAACTAATGGAAAATAAACAAGAAATGGATAAAATGTAGTTTGTAAAAACTTGAAGGATTTGTGGGTAGAAGTAAGACTTCTGTAATATACATAGTTTTCATTCTGGAACCACGTGACTTGCACATTCAACACATTAAATCAAGAATTAAAAAAAAATAAGAGACTGGTTCGATATCTGACCCACATGATGGAGAGTGAGAACCAGCTTCCTTGAGTTATGCTCTGACCTCCACTCATGCAACATGGTGCCCCTGCCCCCCTCCCCACAAAACACATAAAAATGTAATAAATGATTATTTTTAAAAATAAAAAATAAATTCTGAAAAATGCAGTCACTAATTAACAGCAAGCTTATACTCTAAGAAATGTTTCCAAGGGTGCTTGTGCTTACAGAAACCAAGGTGCTGTAGGTCAATCAACATGGCCTCTTGGTGCAATCAATAAACATGAAACACCTGAGGCCAATGCCAGTACAACACATGGGTTGCATATAATAAACTGTATTTTTCATAAGTGCAAGGAAACACAATGAAATGATAGCATATTAACTACACGAGCCAGTAACATACTGAGTACTAACATCACGAGTTATACCTGCGCTTAACTGATAGACTTTTGCAGGACCAGCAGCAGAGTATATTCATAAGGACATTCATCACCACAGATATCAATAATGTCTGGCTAAAACTGCACAAAAGCGCCAACATCAGTAGCAACAGGAGATTTCCAGCCCCATTATGAGCTGGTGGGATCACTGTTGTACATTCAGTCAGTTGTTGACGGGACCACATTATGAGCAGTGTGACTATAAATCCAATGCAAATTAGTGTGGTGACACAAAGCACTTCTTTTGTTTTCTCTCTGGGATTAACACATTTAAGAATGATGTTTTGACAATACTTCCTCTAGTGAAATATATTTTCAGAAGAACTAGAACTTGGGGCTAGAGAGATGACTCAGTGGCTAAGAGCACTTCCTGCTCTTTCAGAGGACCAGAATTCAATTCCCAGCACCCATGTCAGGCAGCCCACGACCACCTGTAACTACAGCTCCAGGTGATCTGACACACTCTTCCGGCTTCCATTGGCACCAACACACGCATGTGCATGCACACACACACAAATTTTTTTTAATCTTTAAAAATAGAACAGAAAATACCAACTTTACACAATAATCTTATTAGAAATAATATTGCCATTATTTTGCAAGTGTTTTGTTGAATAAAGTAAATGATTATTTTAATGACATTAAGGAAATTAGATTTTTAGTGTAAAAAGATGTAAATTAAAAGGTTTTTAATTTATTTTTGAAATAAATGCAATATAATTACATTGTTTCTCTTCCATCTCTTTCCTCCCTCCAGCCCTTCCTATGCACCCTCTCTCTCTTGTTCTCTCTCAAATCCATGGTCTCTTTTTCTTTAATTGTTGTCATTCTTTTGTGCATGTGTGTGTGTGTGTGTGTGTGTGTGTGTGTGTTTCTCAATACATATACACAACCTGCTCAGTCCATACAAAGTAACTTGTACGTATATGATTTCAGAGCTGACCACTTGAGACGGGGTATATTGTCACCTCCACGCAAGTTCTGTGGGGGGATGAGAACCCCATGTTCTAAGCACAGAGTGAGCCTAGAGAGGGCAGGTGGCCCAGCGATTGCACTGGTCCCAGGCCTCATCCTAGCTAAGGAGAGATGCACAGTTTCTACAAGGTTTAAATCCAGTTGGGAAGGAGGGAAGGAAGAAAGAGTTGTAGATATATAGATGTCCATTTTCATAAAACAAACACTGTGGGACACAGAGAGTTATTCTCCATTCCAATATCAGTGGGTGACCTTACTGCACTCTCACAAATAGCTGGGTCATGTGGATAAACAAAATCAGCAATGAAACTACTTATAGATCTCTATTGCAGATCAAATAAACTTAACGAATATGTACAGAATAGTCCACCCAACAACAGAATAATACATATTCTTGTCATCAGCATGGGGAATTTTTTTTCCAAAACAAGCCATATTTTAGGTCATATGACAAGTCTTAACAAATACAGGAAAAAATTAGAAATAATTTCTTTTTTATCTACTTAGGACAATGAAACTAGAAACCAAGAGGGATGAAAAACTACAGAACTATTAAAACACACGGAGGTTGAACAATACACTGTTGAACAGTGGGTCATTGTAGAAATCAAGAAAAATTTTCTTGTATTATTTATTTATGGGGAGGGGGGCAGGAGGGGCCCATATGTACCGCAGTGCAGGTGCAGCAGTCACAAGTCAATGTGCTGGTGACGGTTCTCTCCTTCCACTGTGCAGATCTCTGGGATCAAACCCAGATCGTCAAGCTTGGTGCTACGCCATGCATCCCCACACACTTACCAGATGTACACACAACAATAATTAATAAATAATTTGTGCAGGGACACAGCACATCTACAAAGAACT
>CABHPH010163135.1:21697-61792 GCA_902168325.1 Peromyscus nudipes
AATTAATAAATAATTTGTGCAGGGACACAGCACATCTACAAAGAACTCAAAACAAAGTAACAGCATACTCACTCACCTCTGAACTGGAAACGAAGTTCTGTGTTCATAATGAGGATGATTATTTGAACTGCTTTCTAAATTTGTATTTATTAATGTAAGTGTGTATGTATGTGTGTGTGTATGTGTGACAGAGAGAGAAACAGAGACAGAGAGAGAGAGAGAGAGACAGAGAGAGACAGAGAAAGATTGAGATTGGACAGGGGCACATGTGCCATAGCTCATATGTGGAGGTCAGACGACAAGTGTGTGGAGTTTGTTCTTTCCTGTCCACCTTTGCATGGGTTAGGGTTATGGGGATTGAACTCAGGTCACCAGGCTTGCAGAGCAAGCACTTTAACCGTTGAGGCATCTCGCCAGCCCAGGATATTCTTTAATGCTCTGATTTCTGAGTATGGAGGAGGGACAGGGGCTGACTTTACAATGTAAGGAATGGGAAGTCAACTAAGGACCAGGAAGCCTGGGACTTCCACACAGTTTACAGTCACCTTGATTGTGCTAAGGTTATGTGCTGAGAGCTAGAAATGCCTTGGTGGAGAAGACATTGAAGTAGCTATGAGGAAGGTGAGGCTCTGTTCTGAGATTCATTCATTCATTGAAGTCGTATTTAATCAACAGCTATTACTTGGGAGGCCATGAGATGCACAGAGCTCACCAAGACTGACATGGTCCCTACCCGCCTTTACTGAGCACCTAGACAGAACACCTAAATAGTGAGCCAGTGCGATTTTGTGTGGCACCTATCACAGAAAGATGCCGGGGGACCCAGGAGTCACCTGCTGTGCAGTTGGGGATCCAGAGAATGTGTCCTAGAGAAAATGATATCTACAGAGTACAGGGAGGCAAATACAGAGGCGGAAGAACATCCCAGAGAGAAGGAATGCTCCAGAAGGAATTGTATGTTCCAAAGGAGTACTGTTTCCATGTGACCTAGTACACACACCCCTTCCTTGTGTGCTATCTCATTTTCAAATGGCTCATGCAGTGAGTGGTTCACAGAATATTGCTGGCACTTCTATTAGAGTTAACTGCATGCCTCGCTTTTACAATTACCAGGAGTCCACAAAGGTTGTAAGAAAAAGGTCTACTTTCTTCATTTGTTCAAAAGAAGTCATCACAGTTTAATCTACTCCAGGTCAGACTTACACTGCCTGGTGATATATTGTGTGTAGAAGCATTTTTCTTTAAAGTTAGGAAAGATGTAATATTCTGATAGCTTAGCAACAACTTTATAACTTGAGATGTGAATTTGAGTGAGATGTACAGAGTTCAAACTACTATGTCTGTGCTTCCTACTAAATTAAAAAACATTGTGTGTGTGTGTGTGTGTGTGCATGCGCGTGGGGGGGGGGGCTGTGTGCGCGCGCACGCACTCACACCCATGGGTGCACACTCAATATGAAGCTTGTATGGGGCGTCTCTCTTTCCATCATGTGGGACTTAGGGATCAAACCTGAGTTGTCAGGCTTGGCAGCAAGCTCCTTTACTGGTGGAGCCATCTCACCAGCCCTCCTACTGAATTTGAAATGACTCAGTTTTGACCTTGAATGCCTTATGATAGAGACTCTAGAATGTAAACCAATGGGTGAGTGTTCCTGGAGCTGAAGCAGTGGCTCAGTGATGAAGAGCATTTGTTACTCTTACAGAGGACCTGACTTCCGTTCCCAGCATCCATACTGGGTGGCTCACAATCACCTGTCATTCCAGACCCAAAAGATCCAATGCACTCTTCTGGCTTCCTTGGGCACTGGCACACAGGACATACACACACACACACACACACACACACACACACACACACACACACACACTTAAAAAACACTTCTTATGAGATGACATGCATACAGGAAGTAGTGATGAACCAAAATTATCAAGTTCCCAGATCCAGACTACAATGTCATGAGGTACAAGAATGTCAGACGGGACAATGTGAAGTACCTGCATGTTATGGATGTGGTGGTGGATGAACATATTAATAACTAAGACACCCTATACCAGGTTTCAAAGCCAGGATGATTAAAGAATCACAGTTTGCTGTTTCGTGAGGAGACAAGAAGAGAGAATGGCTATTTGTAAATGTTCCAAATAAAATTGATGTAATAACAAAAATGTTCTCGATCGCAAATGAGTAAGTGTATTCTAGATTCCTTTGCTTAAGGGACTGAGCTTCTTAGACCCATTTTCAAAAATTCTTTCTTGAGGGACCCGGTGGGATGGCTTAGCAGGCAAAGGAACTCATGATCCAAGTTAGATCCTCAGGACCCACACGGTGGAAGGAAAGAACTAGATCCCACAGGTGGGTCCTCTGGCTTCCAGGGGCACATGTGGCACACCCCTCTTGCCCTCCTTCACATATCTAAATAAATAAAGGCAATTTAAAAATTGCTTCTTGAGCGTTGAGCAACACCTAGACTTCACAGACAGCTGCCGTGACTTGACCCAGCCTTTAAAACACAGTTTTGCTGATGCCAATGTCTTGAGTGTGGGCCCTAACATCAGCCAACTGCCATGGTTTGGAGAGACTGCTGCATTCACCCCTGCCTCAGTGCTGAAGAGAACACATATACACACCAGTGTTGATATGAGCAGCTGCAGTGGGTGAGGGTAGAGGACTGCACAAACACGGAAGATGAGTTTACCCTTATATTCACGTCCACTCAACCTCGCATGGTTATTGACACAGGACAGGTGCTCAGTGAGTGAGTGCCTGGCAGCCATTAGTCAGTAAGGGCCACAAAGGGGCACAACCCGTCAGCTTCCTCCTCTGGTGCCAAGGAAGGAGAAAAAGACAGCTGATGGTTTTGAAAATCGCTGCATACAGAAAGGGTGATATACAATACTCTACTGTCAAACATGGCTTACGTGGGGTTTTTTGGTTGGTTGGTTTTTTTTGTTGTTGTTGTTTGGATTGGTTGGCTGAGTGGGTAGGGATTTTTATTCTCTCTCTCTCTCTGTGTGTGTGTGTGTGTGTGTGTGTGTGTGTGTGTGTGTTTGGATGGTTGGTTTATTGGTTGGGGAGGGTAGCCGTAAAGTGAAAAGTGAATAAAAATGCAATATTGAGATAAAGTCCTTAGCTCCCAGCAATTATTCTTTGGAAAGGACACAGATTTCTGAAATTTGCAAACAGACTGAATTAAACACCAGCAATGACTCTATGAAGGGAACTTTCACTTACCTACCTCGAGGGAGATTTCTACTCTGCAGGGTGGATTTACTGCCTCCCAAAGCTGTTAAAAGTACATTTCTCCTATTTTCATTTTAAATTTTAAGTTCAGTTCTCTGAAAGTCATTAACTGTGATCTTTCTATGTTGTCGGTGTTATTCATCTTTTAGATTTGTGTTTCATTATTATAAAATATTCACGTCCCCTGTCACCAAAACATATTAAAAATATAAATCCTCCTCACGTGCCCTTCTGGAAGCTCTACCATTGCGGCCTTACTCCCTAGAAGCTAGTGGTCACTGCAACAATACTCTAAATGGAATTGTCTTACATCTCCATATCTTACATTATTTCACATCTATTTAGTTGGGGGTGCAGTGGGGTGGGCACACATGTGAAGGTCAGAGGACAATTTGGGGGCATCAGGTCCCTCCTTCCAGGTTCCAGGTTCCAGGTTGGAATTCAGTTCATCAGGCTTGGCGGCGAGTACCTTTACTCACGGAACCATCTCAACAGCCCATTATCGTATGCTTTAAAACCCCACTCTGAAGTAAGTTTTTTCATTCTGTGCCAGGTTTTCTTCCAAGCCTTTTAAACAAAATAGTGGAAGTTTTAGAATACCAATAGACAGAGACCCATCAGAGGCCTCTACTATCTCTCCTTCCCGGAAACACTAGAGCAATACCAGAGCAAACCATTGGTGTGCTCGGCCTTCTGTCGCAAGTGTGAGATCTTCTCCCTATTGTGCATGTGGTTTGGAGTCTGGAGAGCATCCATTGGGTCTTTGGGGTTCTCGTAGCCTGAAACAAAGGCGTGGACCAGGATCATGGATAACGGCAGAAATGGAGGCAGTTTTTTAAAGGAAGAAAGCACTTTTGAGATCAGACGTGGGCCAGAAAGCTAGGTCGACAATCAGTGGTCTTGGGCCAAAGAGTTAGGATGCTTTGTAGGCCATTTACATAGTGCCTGCCTTGTTCACATGTATGCATCAAGGACTTTGCTGGAGCATGTCATCCTTTTACAGGTTGCCCTTGGTGGTGGTGGCAAGAGAGGGAGTATTCCAGTCTTCCTGTTACATGTCTTTTCTCCTATGTAGATCCCTGTGTGCATGGGTGTGTGGGTACATGTATGCCTCGTGTGTGTGTGTGTGTGTGTGTGTGTGTGTGTGTGTGTGTGTGTGTGTACATAGGCATTCATGATGCCCAGAAGTCAATGTTGAGTGTTGTGGTGATATTTTGTTTGTGCTCTAACAAATAAAGCTTGCCTGAAGACCAGAGGGTGGAGCTGGCCATTCGTTAACCATAGAGGTTGCTAGAGGTCTGTATAGACAGACAGGAAGTGATATGGCTCGGGGGAGAGAGGGATATAAGGCAGGTGGACACAGGAGCTCGGGCCCCCTTTTTTCCGGTCTGAGAAGTCGTGGAGGTAAGAGGTGACTTTGGCTCCTTTACTTCTCTGATCCTTCAGCATTTACCCCAATATCGGACTCTGGGTTTTTATTAAGACCAATTAGAACTGCGCTACATTGTATCTTCTTCAATCTCTCTCCGTGTTATTGTTCTCAGTCTCTCCCCAGCCACACTGCTGGCTAGCAAGTCAGAGAAATCTGCTTGTCTCTCTCCTGTGCTGAGGTTGCAGTCATGTACGGCCAGCCCTGGGATGCTCTGAGTTCTGAGCATCTGTGCTCTGGTCCTCAGTGTTTGCCCAGCAAGTGTTTTCCCCATGCAGCCATCTCCCCGGCCCTCATACTTTAATCTCAACGCTCTCTCTTCACTTTCCGTTCCTGCCACACCCCACCCCTGTACCAAGCCTGGAGCTCACCTGCACTGAGCCATGGAACCCAAATTCTGAGGACACAAACAGCATAGGGGATCTGATTCCTTTTCCTCCTATTCATCCCCAGTGACAGAAATAAATTGGTCTTGGTGAATCTAATCATAATTCTAGTTACTAATCTTGTTTGAGACAGGTCCCTCTCTGTTTTCTAATTGAAACATTAAAACAGGGAGCAGCCGTCATTGCCAGAGAGAGATTTCCCAGTAGAACCCCACAAATCTTGCTTATTCTTTCCCTTTGTTGTAATAAACATAATTAGTTTTCTTTACAGTGGATACTGCTCATAAGTAACTTAAATTTTAAAAATTACAATTGGCAATATTTTTTTGTTCATAGCAAGTACAGAGGCTAAAGAGTGGATTTCAGACCCATTAAGGGAATCTAATAAAGGTCTTCAACCACAATAAATCAAATACTTAAGCCACTGGATCATTATGTTGATGAGGATTCTATCAGCTGCAGATAACAAATGCTAATGTAAACCAGTGAGCCTAAATCAGGTGTTGCTCAAATCCTAAATGATCTTATAATAAAAACCCAGAGCCAGATATTGGGGTAAATGCTGAAAGGTCAGAGAGACAAAGGAACAAGCCACTTCTTACCTCACCAACTCCTCCACAAATCCTCTGACTGCATGTCTCTGAGTCCTCAGCCAAAAGGGCTCTAGTTCCTGTCTCCTCATGCCTTACATGCCTTTTTCTGCCCAGCCATTTCACTTCCTTCCTAGTGCTGAGATTAATGGCATGTGTGTTTCCCCAATACTGGTAACAAAGGCATGAGATCTCAAGTGCTGGGATTAAAGGCATGTGACCCCCCAAGTACTGGGATTAGAAGTGTGTGCCACCACTGCCTGGCTCTGTTTCTCTCCTAGAAATAATCTCATATAGTCCAGGGTGGCTTTGAACTCACATAGATCCAGACAGATCTCTGTCACCCCAGTGCTAGGATTAGAGGTGTGTGCGATCACTGCCCGGCCTCTATGTTTAATCTAGAGGTTGGCTCTGTCCTCTGATCCTCAGGCAAGCTTTATTTGATACACAGTATAGCACCACAGAATAGGTATTACTGCCTGGACTCAGATAATAGTTATATGAGCTGGGGATGTGGTCCAGTGGGAGAGTGCTTGTCTCATACATGCAAAGTTCTGGGCTCAGTTCCTAGCACCACAAATACTCTATCTGGTCATTTTTACCTATAATCACAGCATGAGGGAGCCAGACACAGGGTGATCACAAGCTCTAGTCTGTCCTTGGCTACATCCCAAAACCAACTTAAAATCAAAATGATGCCTGGGCTCACCTCTTGCCTGGCATCATCAGAGGTCCCACTTAGCTTACAGTTGTGGGACTGTTTCACTCTGCTTCTCTCTTTAGAAAAGCCATCTTCACCCACCCCACCCCACCCCCATGCAGAGAGTTAAAAGGCTGTGGTGGCTCTTGCTACTGTTCCTGATTTATGGTCCTACCTGGTGCCTGGCTCCTCCATGCTCTTTTGCCATATGTGTTATCTCAAACTAAATTACACAGTGTAAAACTTGTTCCCACTCCTGAAAACTAAAACAATCCAGGTAATTTCCTTTACGGAATTTCCCTAAAGGCTTGCTCCCCACTCCCAACCCCATGCTCCATCCTGTTCATGAAGGTTCCCTCTTACTTTTAGCTATCCCTCTTAATGAAGCTCCTGTCAGGGTTTTAAAGGGGAGCCTCACTTTAAGATAATTTTATTGCTCTTCTCTAATGTTCTCATGACTCGATGTCCTTTCTCCTAATAAAGCTAATTCCTGAAGGGTACTTATGTGTCAACTCCTTTCCAAAAACAACTGCCACCACTCCATTCTTAAATTCAACACCACACTCGGCGGGCCATGGGCACTTGGGAAGCAAAGGTGGGTGGATTTCTGTCTCAAAAACCAACCAAACAGACAGACAAAGAGTTGCTGTGGTCATGGGGTCTCTTCACAGCAATAGAAACCCTAACTAAGACAGAAGTTGGTACCAGGAACTGGAGTATTGCTGTGATAGGCCTGACCATGCTTTTGTTTGAAGGAATATGGACCTTTCGACTGTGGATTAGAAAAACAGTTGAATGCTTTAAGAACGACTTAATGGGCCATACAAGGAGGAGCAAGGAAGTCAGTGGTGCTAAGAGTTATTTGATCTATGGTGGGCTTGCTCAAGAGGTTTCACCAGAGAAGAATTTGAGTATGTTGCCTAGAGACCATTCTTGTGATATTTTGGTGAAGAATGTGGCTGCCTTCTGCCCTTGTCCAAAGAGTCTGCCTGAGGCTAAAGTGAAGAGTTTTGGATTAATTCCATTAGTAAAGGAAATCTCAAAACAGCATGGTATACACTCTGCCATGTGGCTATTAGTGTTAACTCTGACGAAGGTTTATAATAAAAAGGAGTAAGCTGAGCAAATGAAAATAGAAAATGTACAGATTGAGAAAAGGGGCACCAGGAATTGGAATAGAGCTAAGAGTCCTGTGTTTAAGGAGATAAACAGATTGAGAAATTGAAAAAAGGGAGTGGTGACCTCAGGGTAAGATCCCACCAGCTAAGTTTCCAACTTGTGAAAAGGAATTAAAGAAAAGCTTAGAGTTGGATGTGATGGTGCATACGCCTTTGATCCCAGCACTGGGAAGGCAGAGGCAGGTGGATCTCTGAGTTTGAGGCCAGTCTGATCTACAAAACAAGTTTCATGACAGCCAAGCTTAGGCAGTAAAGGTAACATTCAAAAACAGAAAGCTAGTGAAGATGTAACTGAACAAGGAGGTCATGTTCCGGCCCCAACAAGCAGCAGAACTTGGCAGTTTGACCATGTGGTTCTAGCTTTAGAGTTAAGGTTAGAAGAAACAGACTATGGATTAAAGAAAGCCACTGAGGCCAGGCATGTGTCAGGAGTATCCCTGAATGGAGGCCTAGAGAGGCCATTTAGTGAAGCTGTGAAGTTGAAGCCTGGATTGCCTTGGAGAACCCAAGATGTTAGAGATGCTGAGTCATGGGATCTGTCAAGGAGAGCTGCTAACAGGGAGTGGGATGAGCCCAAGAGAAACAAGTATGTTGCAGTCAAGTTGGAGCTCTGAAGATCGTTTTGACAACAGACATGGAGATGCAGAGTTTGGAGTTTGCCTAGCTGGTTTTGGTCTTTCTTTGGTCCAGTATTTCCTCACTATGCTCCCTTTCCTATGTTCTGGAATGGTAATGTATATCCTGTGCCATTATATGTTGGAAGTATGTGATCTGCTTTTTGATTCTGATTTTGCAGAGGATCACAGTTAAGAGATTGCATGAATCTCAGAAGAGACTTTGAACTTTCAACTTTTAAATAATTTTGAGACTATTATAGGCTATGGGCACTTTTGAAGTTGGGCTGAATGCATCTTTGCATTATGATATGGCTACAAGCCTTTGGGAGCCAGGGAGTGGAACGTGATGGTTTGAAAGAAAAGGGGAGCGGCACTATTAGGAGATGTGGCCTTACTGGAGTAGGTGAAGTCTTGTTGGGGGAAATGTGTCAATGTGAGGAGAGGCTTTGAGGTCTCACATACGCTCAAGCCTGGTCCAGTGAGTCATTCTACTTCCTGTTGCCTGCATATCAAGATGCAGTAGCTCCTTCTCCAGCACCATGTCTGCCTGCGTGCTGCCATGTTTCCCACCACGATGATAATGGACTGAACCTCTGAACTGTAAGCTTGCCACCAAAATTAAATGTTTTCTTTGTAAGAGTTGCCATGGTCATGGTATCTTTTTAGAGCAATAGAAACCCTAGCTAAGACATCACGTAACTGAATTACTTTTAAAATGGTGTACCTCAAGATGTGGGTGGGAGGGAATCACTTAAGCAAAGAAGCTAGGGTCTCCCATTCATCATTTTGAAGCATTTCTCAATGAAAAATGGACAAAACCCCTAAGAAATAGACTTGGTAAGGAGGATGCAGCCCATCACTCTGCCACTCTTTTCTACCAAGGTTTTGGAGCATATAGTGCAAAGGATGTTAATTTCCCCCTAATGAGAGTAAAGACCGTTACCCAAATTCCTCAGTCAAATTATGCAAGCTTTTTTTTCTGTCAGACAGGGCTATCTCCCTAAAGCAGATATTGAGAAAATAGCATTGAACATAGGAAAAAGTGGGGCTTATAGAGCGCCCCCCCCAAAAAAAACCTGCAAGGCTAGGGATTTTCCAGGGGGTTTTGGTTATGTGGGAGCTAAGCAGAACACACCAGAATTATTTAGCAGAACATCTTATCTTATAGGGTACATTTAAGGTCAAACTCCGTAGGGTGGGAAGCATGTCAAATTCCAGAAACAGGTTAAAACACAGTCAAGCTTGAGTTTTGCAACAAACAGAAATAAACTTATTCTGATTTTATAACAAAATGACTTCCACCCTTAAAATGGAGTCAAGCTGGTCCACCAAGGCCACTGCACACATTCTCCTAAAAAGTTCAGGCGCCACTGTGGGACAACAGATGTTAGAGATGTGCAGTTGCAAACACAGTTCTGGTGACTTTCACAACTACACCAGCTTCCTCACCCCAAAGGACATTTCTCAACATCTCAACAGTAAGTTACTAAGAACAGCCAATCTCCAGAACACATGATTGGAAATGAGATTCAAATATTTTGAACCTAATTTTGCTCAATTGTGCATACAAAAAACCCCAGGTCTCCACAGATATCCACGAATATAACACACTCTCTTGAGTTCATCACTTCCTCCCCTCCTTCCTACCTCCCCCCCATATCTTAGGCTGATAGCCAAGGATGACTCTGAACTTCTTCCTCCACTTCTTGGGTGCTAGGGCTACGGGTACACGACAGGACACCTAGTTCATGCTGTGCTCAGGCTATGCGAGCATTCTACCAACTCAGCTACATCTCCAGTCCCAGCCTTTTCTTTTCAATATCCATTTCTAGCTCCTCTTCCTCGGCCTATCAAACTATGTTCTGACATTGTTCCAGTGTGCTGGGCCTTCTTACCTTCACCATCTATACCTCCTTCTTTGTGGGATCTCGCCCATTTCCCTTTGGTTAGCATCCCCTAGCTGCCTCCTCTCAGATCTACACCTCAAACCCAGATCTCTCTCCTGAGCTTTAAACTGCCGTATCTCATTACCTACTAAACGTCTCCACATGCCGGTCTCTGACTCCAAAATGACTGACTGACGGCTCCTTCTACCCTTCAGCTCCATAGCTCTTCCTCTGGTGTTTTCGGTTTGTTGTTGTTACTTTCTTTTTCACTGGTGATTTCCTTTTCATCTCTTGAAATTATGTGACCACCTATCTGATCACTCAACTCTGAGTCCCGGAAGGCATCTTTAATCCCTTCTTCTGTCTCATCCACTCCCTCCTCTTGCAGCAATTCCCAAATCCTATTGACTTCCCAAATATCCATCATGCATGCAATATACGACAGGCTCTGTCACTGAGGCTTAAGTTCCCTGGCCGCCCTACCCTCTACTAACCTATCCAGTTACACCAATCTGGGACTTTAAATCTTTCAAATGCCTTGGAACTGAAGATGTCTCAAGGGATGTGTTGAGAGTACCTGCAGCAGAGTCCCATAGGACACTGTTCAAATGTTGGCTCCTGAGCACCACCAAAATGAAAGAATTAAAAACTCTATGAGCAGACACAAGACATTGAATATTTAACTTCACAGTGCTGCCCTAGACTGCACATTCTTTTCTATGATTGGCAGTATCAATGGTCAAATGGATCATTAGTTCCCTGTCTGAGCAGAAGCTCCAGGAGGGCTGCTGGCTACTTGCCTTCCTGGTTACTCTGTATCTCATATTCTGGACAGGGCAACAGTTGTTTTTGTTTCAATGTCTGTATCTTGTGCTCTTATTTAGCCCTTGCATTCTCTCTCAAAACCATTCCAATGGGGCTTTTGCTCACACTCCTTCATTTAAAAAAAAAAAGTCCTGTCAGTCACCAGTCACTACCAACTAGCTTGACCAACAAGAGTTGTAACAAGTGCTTGTGATAATAGGTGGCAGCACCATTCAACTGAAAGTGTCACACCGATCTGGTTTCTTCCTGCTTTATAGGGTCCCTTGTCTGCTGTGGGATGGTCTGTATGTCAAACATGTTGCTTATTGGTCAATAAATAAAACACTGATTGGCCAGTGGTCAGGCAGGAAGAAGTATAGGCAGGACAAGGAGGAGAGAATTCTGGGAAGTGGAAGGCTGAGCCGGAGACACTGCCAGCCGCCACCATGACAAGCAGCATGTGAAGATGCCGGTAAGCCACAAGCCATGTGGCAAGGTATAGATTTATAGAAATGGATTAATTTAAGATATAAGGACAGTTAGCAATAAGCCTGCCATGGCCATACAGTTTGTAAACAATATAAGTCTCTGTGTTTACTTGGTTGGGTCTGAGCGGCTGTGGGACTGGCGGGTGAGAGAGATTTGTCCTGACTGTGGGCCCGGTAGGAAACCTCTAGCTACACTTGTCCCCAGCTTTTCGACTTCCTTTCTCTCCCTCTCCCTGTCACTGACATCTAAATGTCAGAATGGCCCTGTGCTGCAGCCCTTGAGTCTTCTCTACCCACAGTCATTCCCTTGGCGACCACATCCCAAGTTCAAAAGCCATACATGAAGGACTGACTGCAAAAGTTACCCCCTCTCACTCCCACCTTTTTCCTGAAATCCAAAGGTGGGTGTCCAGCTGCCTGGTCTACATCTGGCCCTAGACAGCACTGCAGTTCGGGTGTTGAATAGTCCCACCAAGCCCGTGTGTTTAAGACTTGGTCCCAGATGCCATTATTGAAGGGCAATAGAGCCTTTCAAGCTACAGCTTGGGGGGGGGGTGTTTGGGTCCTCAGAGGCATAGCCTAAGGAGGTGTGAGACCCCATGTCTGCTTCTTCCTCTCTTTCTTTGCTTCCTGGCGATAAGCTGGGCAGCTTTGCTCTGCCCTGCCTTCCCAGCTTTATTATATGCTGCCTTGCCACAGTTCCAGACAAAGGTTCTACTCTTTTACCTGAGATGGTCACCTCTAAAGCTGTGAGTCAGGATAAACCGACTCCTTCGGTCATTTAATGAGGTAATTGCCTCCTAGTGCAGAAAGCTGACTAACGGAGATGGTTAGTGTGATGATTAGAGAGGAAAAATAAGTATAGTGCAGAAGTTTGTATATAGGGAAAAATCTTTTTTTTTTGTTTATTTTAAAACAGCTCAGAGATGATTTGAAATCTTCCCAACACAGAGAACTCATCAGTGTTTGAGGTGATGGTTATACTAATTGCCCTGACTTAATCATATATTATATACATGTGCCAAAATATCATAGTATACCCTATAAATATGTATAATTATTGCATAAATTGAAAGTTAATTTAAAAAAACTTTTGAAGGTTGTACTGGAGTTATTTGAAAATAGATTTGAGGAGAAACAAACAAAACAAAGAAAGAAAGACCCTTCTCAGAATCAGAACAAGCAAGGCCGCTGTAACAGGATGACATCATGGGCCATGGGAAGAGGAAGTCTTTAATAGCTCTGACAGATGTCTATCATTAGGTGGCGCTCTAGAGTCTAGGATTAGTGCTTTTAAGAGCTATGTGGGCAGTGGTGCACCTACCCTTCCACCACCTGGAAACACAGCAAAAAGGCTCAACTGCCACCCAGAAAGTGAGAACTCTTGAGGCGCCAAATCAGTCAGCACCTTGATTTGGAATTTCTCAGCCTCCAGAAATGTAAGCAATAGAGGCTGGAGAGATGGCTTGGTAGGTAAGAAAGAGCACTGGCTGCTCTCCCAGAGGAGCCAGGTTTGATTCCCAGCTCCCACATGGTGGCTTATAATCTTCAGGGACGCCAGTTCTATGAGATCTGACATGCTTTTCTGACCTCTGTGGACACCAGACACACACCGTGGTGTACATACAAGCAGGCAAAACATTCATAAACACAAAGTATAAATAAAGCTAAATTTTTTTTAAGAAATGTAAGCAATACACAGGCCATGCAGTCTACACTGTTTTGTGACAGTCCCTCAACAAATTAAAACCTGTCTCCAAGTACTCTTTAGAAATCTCTAGACAAGCCAGGCAGTGGTGGCACACGTCTTTAATCCCAGCACCAGCACTCGGGAGGCAGAGGCAGTCAGATCTCTATGAGTTCCAAACCAGCCTCATTTATGGAGAGTTCCAGGACACTCAAGGCTACACAGAGAAACCCTGTCTCAAAAATCAAAAACAAAAGAAGAAGAAGAAGAAGAAGAAGAAGAAGAAGAAGAAGAAGAAGAAGAAGAAGAAGGAGAAATCCCTAGACAATAAAAAGTGAAAAGCCCTACCTTTGCTTGATAAGACCACAAAATACAACCCTGGAGTTTATGGAGGGCCAATAGCATCCTGCCTCAGGGGCAAATGGGAAGGTATGGAATGGCCTGGCTTCTCAGCCAGTGCACTCGAGAGTGAGGTCATGTCAGCACAGGGAAGGAGTTGTCCCTTGTAATTTGCCCTGCTGGAAGAAGCTATGGGGTTAGAAGCTGAACATCACTACACATTAATGATTACTGGGAATCAAAGCCTACTAAGGTCTTGACTAATTGTTCTCTTGGTATCCTGAAGTGTCCAAATGATGGCATTTAAGAGCTAAAGCTAGAAGTCAGAAGTCAGGGAATCACCTACAATCCAGCTTGGGACACACTGTGAAGTTTGAGGCCAATCTGGTTTGCTAGGGCCAAAAAGTGGAGTTATCCCTGGTTTTTGACTTCCCAAATTCCACAAACGAAAGCAACACACTTGTGTTTACAGGGCTGAAGAGATGGCTTGTATTAGCCAGGGTTCTCTAGAACAGAACTTATAGAATGAATTTCCCTGTCTATCTATCTATCTATCTATCTATCTGTCTGTCTGTCTGTCTGTCTGTCTGTCTATCTACCCATCCTTCCATCTAGTTATCTATCTATATGTGTTTATATATAGATATAGATAGATAGGTAGATAGATAGATAGATAGATAGATAGATAGATAGATAGATAGAGATATATTAAACTGATTTCTATGAAAGAGACAAGGCTACATTACTACCTAAAAAAGTAGTATCCAAGCTATACAACTACTTCAGTGGTGACATGCTTGCCTTGCCTGGCATGCATAAGAACCGGGGTTCAATCTACAGCACCACAAAAATAAAATAAAAAAGAAAGAACAAAAAATGTATTTGAAAAGCCTAAGACAGAATAATGATGTGACAACTGTGATTTGGGGTGGTGGGGTGGTGGTTTGAGATGATTAATCAAATACTCAGAGTGTGTGGCATTTGAATATATTATATGGAATTTATTGCAATGATTTACAGACTACAGCCCAGCTGATCTAACAATGGCTAGCTGTGAACACAAAGTCCAAGGATCCAGTAGTTTCTCAGTCCACAAGGCTGGGTGTCTCAGTTGGTCTTCTGTATATGCTGGAACCCCAAAGAAGTAGGCTCTAATGGCAGTGATGGAATGGATGTAGCAAGGTGAGGGCAAGCAGGCAAAGAGCAAAGCTTCCTTCTTCCATGTCCTTATATAGACTTCCAGCAGAAGGTGTGGTCCAGAATAAAGGTGTGTCTTTCCATCTCAAGATTGAGATCAAAGGCATATGTATGTCTTCCTACCTCAAAGGTCAGGACTAGAAATGGATTCATCCACTTCAAACCAAGCAAAAAAAAATCTCTCACAGGTGTGCCCTCCATTTCTGGATTGTAGTTCATTCCAGATATAGTCAACTTGACAACCAATAAGAGCCAATACATGGCTCAATGGTTAAGAGTGAGAACTGCTCTTGCAGGGGACTGGGGTTTGATTCCCAGAACTCATATCTGGTGGCTAACAACCACCTAAGTTCCAGGGTATCCAGTCCCCTCTTCTGGCTTCCATAGGTACTGCATTCACATACACATACCTGCCTCTCCCACCCCCCCACACATACATACAAATACAAATAAAATAAATACCTTTTCTCAAATTATGTTTCAGCTTACTCAGTTTACAGCATCTTGTTACAACAGACTCGACAGATAAAACACATCTCCAGCTGACCTTCAAAGAGTCCAAGAGAGACAGGATGCACACCGCAGGGGCTCACTTGTTTTCCGGTTTTGCTTCTGTGATATTCAGTTCCTAGGGAACATGAACTTTCTTCATCAGGCCCCAGTGATTCAGAAAACATGTTTTATAGACTGATCACGTAAGTGTTTACTGAGGCTGGCACTATTTACTCTTTGGAGCCAAGCTGGTGAGATGGCTCAGCAGATAAATGTGCTTGCCACGAGAGCCTGACAACCTTAACTTTGTACCCGGAACCATGTAAAAAGACTGAATTAATCACAGACTCCTAGATGAGAGGCAGAAACGGGAGAAATGTGCAGAATCTTTCTGGCCGGCTACCCTGCTGGGCAGATAGATACAAGAGAGACAGGGTGACAAGAGAATCAGCTTCTGCAAGTTGTCCTCTGACCCTCACAAGCGCCAGGGCACATGCTGTGCTCCCCTGTCCCCAACACACACAATGTTGGGAAAAAAAAAAAGAATGAAGTCAATAAAAACCAGCTTGTGATGATTCCTCTTACATGTTGACTCTGTTACGTCATAGTCTCTGCATATATTGTCCTGACGGTACTTTTGAGATATGAGTAACTTTGAAATCACTAGATTTTCAGTAAAGCAGATTGTTCTGTAATAGGAGTGGGTTCATCCAGTGAGCTGAAGACCTCAAAGAGCAAGTCCCCCAAAGAAGAAGGAAGCAGCCTGTGCATCAGCTCCTGACCCAGTATGACACCAATTCCTTAAATAAGTCTCTCTTTCTCTCTCTCTCTCTCTCTCTCTCTCTCTCTCTCTCTCTCTCTCTCTCTCTCTCTCTTTCTCTCTCTCTCTCTCCTCTTCCCCAGTTACTTCTCTGTCTCTCTGGAGAACCTGGCTAACACGGAAGTCAATTTTTAAAACAGGCAACATATCTGAGCAGATAGCAAAGGTCTGTGGATGGCGAATAGGTTCTTGAGATACCCCTTAACATCATTTGTCATTTGCATTCGGGGACAGGGATGGAAGCTGCCGTCCAGTCGCTGCAGTGAGGATCTGTGGGGTCAACAGAACTGAAGGTGGAATGATTTGTCAGAGAAGATAGCTGACCAGGAGTCAGAGGACAAGTGAGGCAGATGCTGGGAGGAAGGATTATAAATAGTCATGAAGAAACTTCTAGTGCGGTGGACATGTTCTCTATCCTGACCGTTGCAATGTTTTCACAGGTACAGACTTAGGAAGTTATAGAAGTTCATTCCTTAAGATATCGCCATTTATTATACATAGATTGTGAAAGGAAAAGTATTGGTTCAGAACCCCCAGACCATGTTACAGCACAAAGGAGATCTATTTGCCCCAGAGAGACAGAGGGCAGGGACTAAGGACAAAGAAAGGAGATGGTGGACGAGGAAGAAGGAGAAAAGAAGAAGGGAAAGGGGTCAGGGGTATTTGTCCCAGAGTGGAACAAAGGACCGCCTCTGGATAGAGAGGAGACAGACGTGGCCCATAGGCAAATGGTGGTTTATAAAAGTAAAATGGAAAACCCTGTGTTAGGGTGAGGTGTTTAATTTTAATTGAGCATTTAATAAGGTGAGCCAAAGGCAGCTTTTGATTGCTGGACTTCAGTACTTTGATAGCTGGACCTTGGTAGTCAACCTCAGGAGGAGGAAGTGGCCAAATAAGGGAACAGACATTGGTGGCTAGCTTTAGGAAGGTAATCCAACAGTTTTTAAGCAAGACAGGGAATGGGAGAGAAGGGCGAGGCCTGCCAGGGCCATTACCACGCTCGAGCTGGCCACAGTTCCTTCAGATTGTCCATAAAGCCTTTCTTAAAATACTGCTATATTTTAGCTAGGTGGTGGCACACACCTTTAATCCCAGCACTCCACAGGCAGAGGCAGGCGGATCTCTGTGAGTTCAAAATCAGCCTGTTCTACAGAGCGAGATCCAGGACAGGCACCAAAACTACACACAGAAACCCTGTCTTGAAAAACCAAAAAAAAAAATTTTTTTTCAATTAAAAAAAATACTACTATATTTCAGGTATTCATTCCATATCTAGTGGTTGGTGCTCGCATATTAATTAGTGACTAAAGTTTATCATGAACTCTACCCATCTGTTAAAACACCTGTCTTCTCTGAGAACTCATTCCTCCTCCATTTCTGTTGTCTTGGCACCTCCTCCCCTGAGTGACTGCACTTGCACATCACAGCTTCCCTCTGGCCTGCTCTCCCCACTGAATGTGTGACATCTGACATCTTCTCCTGAAACATGAGATGCTCTCAACACAGTTGCTATGACGATTAAATGAACTAATATCTGCTCAACATTTAAAACAAGGACCAGCAAGATGGCTCAGTGGGTAAAGGTGCTTGCTGCCAAGCCTGACATCCTGAGTTTGATCTCTGAGACCCACTTGGTTTGTGGAGAGAACAAACTCCAACAAGTTGTTCTGTGATCCCAACACATGTACTGTCACACATACATACACATACACACACACACACACACACACACACACACACACACACTCAAACACAAAATAAAACCAAAAAATGTAATGTATTTATATTAAAATATAAAATAACACCAGGTCTTCCAGTCTTGGCATTACTTACATCTAGGGGTTGCTATCTTTTTTTCTATTGGGGGGTAGCTTTTGCATTTTAAAATATTTGGCAAGAATCCTGGCCCGTAACCCACTATATGTCGGTTGTAGCCCCCTTCTTAGCTGTGCCAACCAAAACAGTCTCCAGACAAGCCCACATATCCCCTAGAGGGCAAAACCAATTAGAAACGATGACCACATTTGTTTAATATCAGGTCAGTGGTTATGAGACCCTTTCTCCCGTCTGTGGCCACCTGTGGCAAAAGTCAGGTAAACTACTCCCCTCCCTACA
The DNA here is from genome assembly GCA_902168325.1 of Peromyscus nudipes. Taxonomy (NCBI): domain Eukaryota; kingdom Metazoa; phylum Chordata; class Mammalia; order Rodentia; family Cricetidae; genus Peromyscus; species Peromyscus nudipes. The sequence goes on from CABHPH010163135.1 coordinate 39,667, forward strand.
GAAACACCACATGGTTTGGCCAGACTTGCCCTTGGGCTCAGGTCAACCTCTCCAGAAGCCACTGCACCACAGGACCTCCTGCCCTGCCCTCATCTATGGTTCTCATGCCTCAAAGGAGCAGGCTATCTTGACATCAGTGGGGTCTCCCACAATGTGAAGCATACTGCTCACCTCTTCCAAGAGACACAAGCAGGCCGTCGCTAATGTCTCACAGTGGCTCTGCTTGTGTTCTAGTTTGGCCTCTGGTGTTGTCTCCCACTCACAGCCTGTGTCTCTGTTCTCAGAACCCTGCAACAGTCCATTCCTTTGGGATCATGTTAAGCAGCTGAAGAACTTGGAGAAGCCTGTGCCGAGTGAGCACGTCATGGCAAGTGTTAGAATAGATTTCCTCAATGACAGAAATTTCTCCCCAAAAGAAAACATTTAGTTTGCCAAGCAAAAGGACAGAAAAAAAAAAGATGAAAAATAATATGCTTATTGTGGTGGATTGAATAAAAATGGCCCCCATAGGCCCATATAGGGAGTGGCACTATCAGGAGGTGTGGCCTTGTTGGAGTAGGTGTGGCCTTGTTGGAGGAAGTAGGTCACTGGGGGTGGGCTTTGGGGTTTCAGAAGCCCAAAGCAGGCTTAGAGGCTCATCGTTCCTTCCTGCTGCTGGAGGATCCAGATGTAGAACTCTCAGCTCCTCTCCAGTGCCATGTCTGCCTGCATTCCACCAGGCTTCCCACCATGACAAAATAGACTAAACCTCTAAACTATAAGCCAGACCTCAGTTAAATGTTTTCATTTAAAAGAGTTGCCATGGTCATGGTATCTCTTCACAGCAACAGAAACCCTAACTAAGACAATTAGAAACTTGGTACAACTAAGACTTTTTTTTCAATCCTGAATTTTTTTTTTTTTTACAATATAAAAATCCTAGCAGCCTGTATATCCACAGAAGCTCTGACCTTTGACAAATATCAATGTTAACCTCTCACTTATGGACAAATGCTTGCCCTGATGTCTTTGGACAAAGTTTTATGAAGTGTATTGAAGTCACCTGAGATCAGATTTTCAGAAGGAGTCAGAAGGTTGTGTGTTCTTGATCTATATAAACTTGGGGGTCACCACCGCATCTTAAGCATGAGTCTAGTCCAGAGTCGCCTATTGTTCCAAAGTTGCCTGACTACATGGGATGTTTCAAGCCTCCAACTCAATTCTGCAGTCTACATCAACTGCCACTGAAAAAATCATCTTTGCCTTGTAATAAAAGAAGACTCTACATAGAGTGAGAAAAGCAGGAGACTTCTGCTGTTGACAGTAAGATAGAAAGATGGGGTACCATGGTAAAAAAGACTAAGTTAGCGGGCTGGAGGGTTGACTCTGCGGTGAAATACACTTGCTGCTTCCCAGCATCTGTGGTCAGGTCAGGCAGTTCACAACCACCTGTAATTCCAGTTCCTGGGAATCCAACATCCTCTTGTGACCTTCTCAGGCATCTGAACACACATAAGCACACACACTCACACACACACACACACACACACACACGCACACACACATACACGTGAGTGAAAAAGAAACCTTCAAAATGTAAAGAAAAAGACTAAGTTGCCGTTAAAAGGCAGATGTTGCATTGGGGATAGGTTGGCAAGAAGGAATGATGGTATCCTAAATATATAGAAAGGTTTCGTATTCTTTAAAAAGAGACACTGCTTCTATAACAGAAAATTAATAAAGACAAAACATTCACGAAGAATAACAATTGGACAATAAGTGTATAAAAAGCTAAACCTAGTTTATAAGTAAAGAAATAGATATAATTGAAAAACACATATCTCCTCTTACGTTGCCAAAAATTATCTTTGAATATCTTCTAGTATTGTTCACCAAAGGACAAGGAAATGGGCTGCTTTGTACACTGTCGGTGGTAGTCTAAATTAACACCAAATAACACATCTAAACACAAAATCATAGTCTATGATCCCAGGATGATTATAGTACCAGGGAGCCTTGCGCTTTCAAAAATAGAGACACTAAAATCAAGACTATAATAGGAAAAGGGAGGAATAGAATAGAGTTTCAAATTGCAGTTTCAAAATTATTTTCACTGCAGGAATTTCAATAAAGGTACTTTTTATTCATCTAAGTACATTTTGTTGTTTCAAACTACAAGTAACAAATTTATTCAATAACTGTCATAAAAAATTACCTGCATAAAGATTATGTGTGGGGAATCTAACTCTGCTATAAGAGAAAGAGAGAAAATAGACTGAGCAATACTATACACCTGAACACTAAAATACAATCTACTAAATAATACTTGTTTTAAGGGGAATTCTCAAGAGTTCAAACAAAATAAAACACTACTGGAAAAATTTTAAATATATCCAAAAATATAAATATGTATTTTATATGTTTGTGTATGTGATGTGTATGTGTATGGTGTATGCACATACATGTATGTGTACAGGTACACATACATGTATGTGTACAGGTGCACATACTCATTCACCCAAGTGCACAGGCCAAAAGAGGATGTTGTCTTGTGTTGTATTCCACCACTCTGCCTTATTCCCAGTAGGCAGGATCTCTCACTGAACCTACAGCTAGGCTGTCAGCCAATCAGTCCCAAGGAACATGTTCCTGCCCCCAACAGTGCTAGAGTGACAGTGTTTGCAGCCACACATAGCTTTTTAATGTAGATGCTGGGGATTCAAACTCAGATCTTCATGTTTGTGCAGCGAGTGCTCTTACCCACTGAGCCATCTGTACTGCCCTGTTACAAATATATTTTAAGTACCAGGCATGGTAGTATATAACTTTAATCCCAGCACTCAGGAGGCAGAGGCAGGTGGATCTCTGTGAATTTGAAGCCCAGGCTGGGCTACATAAGAAACTCCAGTTTAGTCAGGGCTACATGGTGAGACAGTATCCAAAAAAGCATCATGGGTTAGAGAAATGTTCACCTTTAAGAGTGCTTCCTGCTCTTCCAGAGGATCTGAGTTCGATTCTTTCACAACATCAGGTGGCTCACAACCATCTATAATCCAAGCTCCACAGGATCTGATGCCCTCTTCTGGCCTCTGTGTGCACCTGCACTCACATGACATACAAACATACAGATACACATAAATAAAAATAAAATAAATGTCAAAAACAATCATGCAGGACTAGAGAGATGGCTCAGTGGTGAGAGCACGTGCTGTTCTTCCAGAAGACTCAGGTTTGATTCCCAGGTACCAATATGGCAACTTACAACTGCCTGGAACTCCAGTTCCCAGGGGATTTGACATCCTCCCTGACCTCCTCAGGCATCAGCACACACATCTCACTCACATACACATACAGACAAAATAGCCATACACATAAAATTTTTAAAAATTATAATGAACATACATTTTGGGGATGTTCTTGTCACTCATACAATATTATATTTCAATATTAAAAATACTTCTAAGTGGCTAGAGAGATGGGTCAGTAGTTGAGAATACAGGCTAATCTTACAAAAGCTCCATGTTCAGTTCCTCCATGGCAGCTCACAACCATCTGTAATTCCAGCTTCTGAAGATCCAGGACTCCCTTCAGGCCTCCACAGGCAACTAGTAAACACATGGTGCACAGACAGACGTGCAGGCAAAACACCCATACTTAGGAAATTTACATAAATCCTCTCTCCTCTATAAATGAAAGACGAGGTCTAAAAAAATAGCAATAGTAAAAACACACGAATAAATACTACAAGCCTGATGTCCGTTCAATCCTCAGGACCCACATGGTGGAAACTGCTGGAAATTGTCCTCAGACCTCCACACTCACACCATGACATGCACATGCACACACACACACACACACACACACACACACACACAAAGTATCCTCAGAACGGCAGCCTTCTAGGGTGATCTTTTGGGTGAATATTGTAATTTTTAAAAATCAAGCCTCGGGCTGGAGAGATGGCTCAGCGGTTAAGAGCACTGGCTGTTCTTCCAGAGGTCATGAGTTCAATTCCCAGCAACCACATGGTGGCTCACAACCATCAATAATGAGATCTGGCGCCCTCTGCTGGCCTACAGACAAATGTGCAGGCAGAACATTGTATACATAATAAATAAATAAATCTTCAAAAAAAAAAAAATCAAGCCTCTTCTCTACCCCAGAAGAGCCAATCCCCCTGCTGTTCTCATGGTTAGCACCTTCCACGAATGACTGCTGGACTACAGCTGCTGAGAGGCACTGTCCACCCTGTCACTCCCGTGGTCCAGGCTGCACTTCAGCTGGTTTTGCTAATTAATGTGAGACTAGGTAGCAGGCATTTCATACACTGAATTAGAGCCATAAACGATAATGCACGAACAGCCAGCTTAAACATTTCGTGACCCAGGCCCCCTCCTATGGCTCATCAGCTGCTGTCTCCCACCCTAGCCCCCTTTCCCTTTCTACTCCCCTGAAATAACCACTCAGACCTGAGTCTTTTCCATCTTCATTCTGGATTAGCTCTGAGGACACTAACAGGTAAAAAGTTACTTGGTGTCGAAACAACTCTTTGTCTGGGGATAAGCGTTTAGCCAGGAAAGGGCCTGACATGCAAACAGAAGGATGTGAGAATCCCAGAATGCACAAAAGAGATGGCTAAATGCTGTGCACCTGTAATCCAGTACTGGGAAAACAGAGACAAGTGATTCTTTGTGGCTCCCTGGGCAGCCGGCCTAGACAAATCAGGAAGCTCCACATTCAATGAGAGACCTTGTCAAAAAAAATTAAGTGGAGAGCAATTGAGGAAGACATCTGATGTCAACTGCTGACATCCACATTCATGTGTACATACACACCACACACACACACACACACACACACACACACACACACACACACACACACTGGAAACTCCCAATGTAAACTAGTAAGCATCCTGAATCACACATCAGGCTCTTGTGTGCTTGGCTGGAATAAGATCCCCCCAAAGGAGAATTCTGGGCCTCTAACATGGAACCTAAGGTCTACACACCCTCTGAGACACTCTAGTGTTTCAATTGACCAGACGGCCCATCATCCGCTTATTCGTAATTGTGCATTTACCCCAACAAAATTGAAGTAGAATTCATTGACTTCAATAGAATAGAAGGCAACAGAATTCTTCAGTAGAATCTCAAATCTCCTTTCCCTCACTTATTAAGCTCCATCAGTTGACTTCCTGGGAGTCTCCAGAATACACAGCACTCTCTGCTACCTCAAGGCCACCGCTGTCTGGGCTCCCCACCCTTCTTCACAGCTTTCCGAATCAGACTAACACTCCTCCTAGGGGAACACCACACTTGCTGTCCAGAAGAGGCCTCTGATCTCCCTCAGCCCGCCACCAGGTACCATCACCTCTGTGTGCACATACTGCCCACCACCAGGTGCCATCACCTCTGCAAGCACACACTGCCCACCACCATGTGCCATCACCTCTGCGTGCACACCCTGCCCACCACCAGGTACCATCACCTCTGCAAGCACACACTGCCCACCACCAGGTGCCATCACCTCTGTGTGCACACACTGCCCACCAGGACACAAAGTTAATGAGCACTCTACTTTAGAACAACCAGCAATTAAGCCATCAATATGAATAATGAAATTTTTAAAACTAGTTGAAACAGTGAATCCTTCATCTTCTTTTCTTACTATCTACTAAATCACATTCCAGAAATGTTAATGTATAGTAGCCATTTAAAGTAGTTCAAGCTATGTATTTCCCAAAGCACAGACAAATCTTTCATATGAACTTAGAATGATTCATCAGTAGCCTACACTACCCTATTTTCCAAGTCTTTGAGTCACTCAATGTATAAAAACACATGTTATGCTTGTCTTAAAAAATTGCTAGCTGGGCGGTGGTGGCACATGCCTTTAATCCCAGCACTCGGGAGGCAGAGCCAGGTGGATCTTTGTGAGTTCGAGGCCAGCCTGGTCTACAGAGTGAGATCCAGGAAAGGCGCAAAGCTACACAGAGAAACCCTGTCTCGAAAAACCAAAAAAAAAAAAATTGCTCTTTATCACAGGAAACATCTATGTGTGCTCTTTAAGCCAACATGAAATTTAGGATTTAATTAAAATCAAACTAGTTTTTTAAATTTTCAGTTACTATTTTGAAACCCCACCCTCTATTCCCCACCCCCTATCTCCCCACCCTCCATCCCTCCACCCCCTCCGCTGTGGCCTTTCCCTTCGCCAGATTCAGAAAGTCGACGTTTAAAATATCAAAGACATTATGGCGGACGGTCACCTCAGAATGTCAAACCTACAAAAACAAAGTTTAGATCACTAAGGGATTTGCCACACTCCTGGAAAGACCCCCAGCAGATGTGAAGACACGGACACAGCCTTTTAAGACACTTGTTTCCCAGATCGTTACCACACCAATCACATCTCAGACAGACTACCGTGAAGATGTTTTCCGAGTCCTTTCACTCTGCAGGGGGCAAAAACAGTGTTGAATGACTAGCACGTGAAGACAACAGTGATACACGGACATGACATGGGCCATTGCACTCATGGTCTCGCAGTAGCTGCGGTTACCTGCAGAAGACCTGCACAAGACACATTATTCAATATTCCATCGTAAATGGGGGAGGAGGAGCCATTTGTATTTAATTCTGTAGCAACTGAATTAAATTTGGTGGTCACAAAAGAACAAAGAACAGAGGTATGAAAGTAGGAGGGGGACTTGTAGGGAAGAGGAAGTTCAGTGGGTGTGGGAGAGGGATGAGCAAGGGGAATAGGGGGTGAAAATGGCCCCAAATACAGTATACACACACAGGAAATTGTCAAAGAAGAAAATCATTTTTAAAGTAGCTGGGTGTGGTGGTGTACGCTTTTAATCCTGGCACTCAGCAGACAAAGGTAGGTGATCTCTCTAAGCTCCAGGTCAGCCTGGTCTACATAGTAAGTTCCAGACCAGCCAGGACTACACAGTTGAAATCCTGTCAATAATAATAATAATAATAATAATAATTAATAATAATAGCAGCAGCAGCAGCAGTAGTAAAAAATAAAATGATGATGATACAGCATATAGTTACTTTTCTACGACAGGGTTTGAGACAGATATCCCAGACATAAACACATCCATAAGTCCCAAACTCCAACCTGGGGACTGATGGGTATACATTAAATCTATGTTTTTTCAGTCAGTTTATAGTATAGTGAATAAAAGGGGCATAAATGGATTTTCACAAAATTAAATTCATCCCATGTAAAGTACCTGCTCTATCTTTCTGAACTCCCATCCTCGCTCGTTTTAAAATGAATCAGTGAAATGGCGGTGGCAGCAGACGGTGTTTGTAACATCCTTCTTTGGCAAAGTGGAGGCTGCAGCAAAGACTATTCAAACGATGCACAGTTTTACCTCCGCTAAAACCCAAAGCTGCATAAAGCAAATACTGAAGATGAATGAGGTTTTCTAGGAAGCAGTAACCCTGGGGTACAGAAGGGCACTTACATCTCTGGAAGCTCGCATTCCAGCACCTTCCTGGTGTCCTCAGCTGTTCTTCAATGTCCCTACCTGTGTCTCCATTTCTGCTGGTTCTGAATGATGTACATAACATGACTGACCATCCCATGAACCTATTTCACAAAGCTTCACAACAGAGAAACAGAGGCGTAGTCGAGAAAGTATCTTTGAACCTCTAAGATGAAAAGGAATGCATAGAAAAAATTGATTAACAGAACACAACTAAAAGAGAAGAAAGAATAAGACACGCAGGATGGAAAAGGGTTTAGTGGGTACAAGTGCTTACTGTGTATGCAAGAGTATGGTCATATGTGCAACTGCCACCAGCCTTGTGAGGGGTGGAGACGGGGATCTCTGGGGCTTTCTGTGACTGCCAGGTTCAGTGAGAGATCCTGTATCAAAGAAATAAGGCAGAGAGTGATTGATAAAGCAGGATGGTAGCTGGCTTCTGCTGGCCTCTGCACATATTCATGGGCCACCAGCACACACAAGTACATGTGCAGCACACACAGGAATGTGCGTGCATAAACACACACACACACACACACACACACACACATTTTTAAAGATATTACATATTATACATGTCTGTAACTAGATTGCTCCATATAATTTGTAAGCTACTGAAATGGAATTCATCTAGACTATCCAATACACACAGCTCAGAGGCACCACCTTCTCCACCTCAGTGGGTAAAGAAGGTGGACCCTCTTGAAGAATGGGATTTTGCTAACCATTCCTCATCTTGTTAACAAAAAATCAATTCCCTAAACCACTTGGACGCTAACAGAAAAGCACCACCACCCCTCCCCACTTGCCTGCTTCCTCTTCTTGACAAGAATCAAAAAGGATGTAACTTTTCCTAAGAACACGAGCCAGGCTCCGCATGTTCAGCTCCTGCAAGCTGCTACCATTACATACTGGTCCTAAGACAGGATCAGTCTGAAAAGGATTCATAATGAATTCTGCATGTTTGATGTGAGCGAATGTAATGAAATTTCCCATTTCTCTCACTTTTAAGTGTGCTGATCCACAGCAATGAGAACATAGCCACAGGGTTATACAACCCAAGTCGTGTGATGTGTCCTGGATCCCTAAGAACCCTGGTGGGCTGCTCATGGGAAGTTGTTCATGGCATGTTTTCATCTGCACAAGAACACTGTTTCTGCTCCAAGCTCAAATTCCCCATTTTCTAGCATGTGTTCCCCTAGAGATGCTCTTGTTTGCTGTATCCGAAATAACCAACCCATGTACAAAACTAAGCTCACTAAATGACCCTAAAGACTAAGCCAAGTCTCAGGTCCTCCATGTTCAACTTGCCACACTGAATTGGCCTGTTTTCTCGTAGGATGCAGACAAATCCTTACCTCTGCAGGTCTCTGGAAGCTGATCACCCTTTACTTGACAGCAGATGCTCAACCAGAGAGCATCTCTTCGTTTACATTTTTACCGGGCTCTCTTTGGTTTTAAAACGAGCCACAAAAAAACGAAAGGCTTTGCTTAAATTTCTACAATTCAATCTTCATAACAGATTCACAGCACATAGCAATAAGTACATAGCCTAATTGCCTTTGCCTTCATCAACAGATATAGAATATAATGGCTTTTGCCATCATCAATCTGCTGTATATGGCTTATCGTAGCAACAACCAATTTTCTACTGTCTCTACTGCTTTTTAATCTTCCAAAATCTGGGGCTATTTGGGGTGAGCCTGGGACACTCGTGCACAACCACGGTGTGATCAGTGTGACAAACCTGTACTTGATGTGACTCGCTATCATTTTTTCCTTTACAGCTCACATATGTAAAAAGTCCAGTTTTGCTGGGCCTGGTGACTGGCATATACCTTTAATCCCAGTACTTAGAAAGTAGGCAAAGGCAGAGAGCTCTTTGAGTTCAAGGCCAGCCTGGTCCACAGGGTAAGTTCCAAGACAGCCGGGACCATATAGCAAGACCCTGCCTTTAAAAAAAAAAAAAAAAAAATGCCAAAGATTAATTCCTGTATGTATTTGTCAGCTTTTTGTTGGGCTGATTTTATTTTCTGAACAGATGTACTGTTTTGTAAATGAGAACACTGGGGCATCTTCCCTCCATGAAGACACTGTCGGGGAAAAGGGGTTCTTTCTTGCCACACAGTATAATGGCTGCAGTGCTTAAGGAGATTATCGCCTGGTGCTGTTTCGGTCACCTCCTGATTCTTCAGCAGGGGAAGTATACCTTATCACCCCAGGAATACAGTTTGCAGGATAATCACTCCTCGGACAGAGGCACCAGTGAAAGGCCCCAGGAGTAGCCGCCTCTGCGGGGCACACATGCTGACAGGTTTTTGAGCCAGAGTTACGTTTAAACCAATTTGCGCTGTAGTTCATGTCACAGAAATGACTTCACAGCTTCAGGAATCCCCTAAGAAACCCCAAGTGCCAGCACTATCCACAGGACTCCTTATTTTTTAAGCAGAGTGAAAAGTGACAACTAACATCACGCCATCGTGTCTCTATGCAGACGCGCATCAGGCCAGGGCTGCCAATCATTCCACTGGATGTAACACGGGCTTCATTTCAGGATGACAGGGTTCTACTAACCAATGAAGATGCAGAACAAGACTTAGTCAGGAAGGCAGTCATTTGTGTGGCAAAGACTTAATGCCGGGAAGGGTTTATCTTTGCTTTTAGCTTAACGCTATGGTTCAAATAGTTAAAACTGATGAGGACCTCGGACGGTCACTGTGGGTGGGGAAACCCTGCTTGCATCAGCAGTGTCTGGCTCCTGGTGCCTTGGCACCCACTCTTGGGTTAGAATCTGTAGTGTTTCTGAGGATAAAGTAACAGCACAGAGCATGTGGCAAAGTTTAGGTGGAAACACTAAGCCTCCCTCGGCAGTACTAGGTAGCTATCGTCATGGGCACTTACTGTGTCACAGGCACAGAGCTTGGCCCTCTAACCACAGCGTTCAGCTTCATTCTAGCAATCTTTTGAGTTGGGTATCATTAACCTCCCTTTACAGACCCTGAAACTGAGGTTCTGGTAAGTGAACTTGCCAGTATAGCAGGAGCTTGAATCCGAATCCAGAGACTGAGACAGAAGCCCTATTCCTAACTATACTACCTAATCTCGTCTTCTAAAACATGGATGTTGGCATATGCCATGTTAGAGAAGAGAAATAATGCAGGTCACATACAGCTGTGGATATAAGTTTTCATCTAGTCCAGTGGTTCTCAACCTTCCAGACGCTGCCACCCTTTAATACAGGTCCTCATGGTGTGGTGACCCACAACCATAAAATTATTCTAGTTGCTACTTCATAACTGTAATTTTGCTGGTTGTGGATCATAATGTAAGTATCTGATATGCCACCCCTGCAAAAGGGTCATTTAACCCCAAAAGGGGTTATGACCCATGGGTTGAGAACCATTGATCTAGTCAAATTTTGCATGTGTGTCTATGTACAGAGGCCTAGGAGTCCAGAAAGGGTCCTCTGGAGCTGGACCGACTGGTAGCTGTGGGCTACCCAACAAGGGTGCTGGAGACCAAACTCAGGTCCTCTGCAAGAGCGGTGCACACTGGACATGGCTGAGTCATGTCTCCACCCCCTTTATCTACTCAAACATTTTTTTAGATTTATTTTTATATGTATGTTTACCTGAACACGTATCTGTACATCATATACATGCTGTACTCACGGGGGCCAGAAGAGGGTGTCAGATTCCCTGACACCGGAGATAGAAATGGTTGTGAGCCACCATATGGGCGCTGGGAATCGGGCCAGGTCCTCGACAAGAGCAGCCAGTGCTCTTAACCACTGATCTATCTCTCCAGCTCCTCAAACTTTTTTTAGCTATGTGAACCTGAGGCTGAATGTGTTCACTTGGCAGAAGCTGCACTAAAACCTCCGTTTAATCGCCCCAAGGATGTCTAGGAAATACAACTCAGCACATGTTAAAGTGTTTCCCAGATGAAGATATCAGAATCACTAGGGCTCTCTGCATGGGTAACTAGCACACGTTAGGACCACACCACTCTGCTAATGTAAGAACTATATAGCTGAATAAGGATATAACTTGAGACCATCATAAAAGTCTCTCTTTCGGGTGGTTCTCAATGAGAGGAAGGCCACTTCTAGGCCTTTCCCTAGTCGAATAGCCTTTAGGAACTGTTTGTCAGAATGAGGTACCCAAAGAAACTAGGCCAGTTCTACAGATGACTCCACTGCCCCCATTGGCAAAAGAGTCACTTCAGTCCTGTGGTCTTGACAAGCTAAATTGGGGAGTTAACATATTTATACTGAAATCCCTCCTTGGCTACTTACCTAAGGCCACAGGCTAGCTTTGGTCTATAAACCCAACACGGTGACTATCTTATACATATTTTCTAGCCAATAAAGCCTCAGGACTGCTTACAGAACCCTGTGTGCTTACCTGGATTTCTTAAAGCGCTGGAGAGTAGTCCATCCCAGAGCTGTTAACTGGATATCAATGGGCCCAAATCCCCTTACAACCCAACTCCTCGCCCTACTCTTGATGTGCAAAGCAACAGAGTCCGTTCACTTCCTGTTTGAAACACACACCTTAATCCAGCTGCATTTTGAGATTTAAGCCTTAGCCACACTACGTAAAGGAACATCCTTCCCCAACAACTGAATTACTAAAGAAGAGATGGTACGGAAAGGGTTGCATTTCAATAGAACTAGCTTTATTTATTATTTATTTTTCAAACAAAAGGAATGGCCTAAAGCAAATGCAGATATGGACTGAGGGGGTAGGCGTGGCCTGAAGCTTACAGAGTTGTTGCTGTGTCCTACCAGAAACAGCAGGTTAGAAGAAATAGTGAGGTCTTGTCTGCTTAAGGAGTCTGGAGATGCAAAGGTAACTGGAATTTTTTTTTTCTTTAGAAAAGGTGCTCTGCCGAGTCATCAGCAGGAGAGAGACACTAAAGTGGCTTCTGACGAACTAGGTGGGCTGTGCAGCTTGAGAACTGGCATCAACTCACAGTCTTCTCGTTTTCCCCATTTTCTATAATTTTCCTCTTCTTTTCATCTGTCTTTTTCTTGAAGATGTTATTTCGGTAAAACTGAAGCTCTTTGATGCTTTCGCTAATGTCATCGAGCGCCCTACAAGCAAACACACCACACTGAAAAAAAAAAATGTCCCAAACACTGGAGATGAAAACCGTGACTTCTTACAAGCGACCTGGGAACGGGTTAGTTCGTGTGAACGCCACAGCTGGTACGGAAAGAAGTGGAACACCTCAGTGGTCCTAAGTCACCGGTGCTGGCGTTTATTTTATGTTTTAAACGCAGGAGATTAAAAATCCCCTTTGTTTCAGAGGACTAGGATGTGTTTGGGGTGGAGGGGATCTCAGGTTCAAATGACTTTAGGAAGAAGCTAGGTTAACCATTTCCTTCCTAAGGTTCTCTTCAAAACATTGACTAATTTAATATGTACATGAATTCCTAAGAAGAACCTATACTACACATACTATATTTCTACAATGTAACCAACCACATTCATGGGATACTTACCAGCAGCCCAAGAACCAGAGCTTGGGAAACACTATGTAATACTCAGGGATGTCCCTGAACAGAATATACCTACACACTCCCCGCAGCTCATGTTTCCATCATCCTAATGAACGCCAATCATCAGATGAGACGGTACCTAGCTATAACCGTGGTAATGTGTGCTATGATCAGAGGCAGCCTGCCTCCACCTAACAGCTTTTCTTCTCCGACATGCTGTTTCTCAGCTGTTGGAGCCTGAGAAATCAGGTAACCGAGATTATTAAAATGGTATGCAAGTAAATCAATACACTGTGGTGGGCCAAGGGCCTCTTCCAGAGTATTCATTGCTGGAGTTTTAAGGCCTTCATTTCTGTGGCAAAGGCAATAATTCATTTTTCCTAAGCCATATAGGTGTGGTAGAGGACTGAAACTCTATAAAATAGAGCCTCCCGCCCCCAGCTGAAGAGCTATTGGCAAGCAATGGCTGCTGCGGTGAGGGTCATTTTTCTTCGTGGCAGGTGACCCCACATGTGTGAGCAGGCAGCACTAACTGGACTCAGTGGGTTATACAAAAGAGAAAAGGAAAATGGGTGTGCTGGTGTGCACTGTTAATCCCAGTACTCGGGAGGCTGAGGCAAGCAGATCTCTATGAGTGTGAGGCTAGCCTGGTCTAAACAGCAAATGCCTGGACAGCCAGGGCTATACAGAGAGCCCTTGTCTCAATCCAACACACACACACACACACACACACACACACACACACATAATAGGAAAATCAATAAAATCTGAAAAAGTCTAAACTCCAAAAAATTCTAAACCTCCGTTGTTTCTGATAAAGTATCTTAGACCTGAATTAGTACACTATCATTTGGGGACGCCCCCTGTGGACACAATAGAAGGCCATTCTAGCTCAGGGACTGGTCTTTCTGTGATGCCTGGAACTGTACACTACAGAGTATCTCAATTAAGTAAATCAGTAAACCAAATGCTTCCCTTAACCTGTCCTTAGCAGTCAGCTTTTCTTTCTAAATAGCTCCAAAATTTAAAAGAACCAGTGTGTGCCTGAGGTTGCCAGCACAGACACACCAAAAAGCAAAAGTATCCAGGCAGGACAACTGCCTGATACAAAAGTTTACAGTGTCCTAACTTCTTCTTCTTCTTTTTTTTTTTTTTTTTTTTTTTTTTTGGTTTTTCGAGACAGGGTTTCTCTGTGTAGCTTTGCGCCTTTCCTGGAACTCACTTTGGAGACCAGGCTGGCCTCAAACTCACAGAGATCCGCCTGCCTCTGCCACCCGAGTGCTGAGATTAAAGGTGTACATCACCACTGCCCGGCTACAGTATCCTAACTTCTGATGGCCACATATCTGCATCCTCTGTGAGAAGAGAGATAACAGTGCTAGTTTCTACAAAGGTCACAAATTGTTTCATCTTACTTCCAAACCATGTTTTAAGACTGTAACAGACTACATGACTCAAAACAAAACAACTCCACCCCACCCCACCCCCAAAAAAGCCAAAGATAGAACCCTGTTGAGAACAGGATGAAGAAACCTAGCCAGAATCCTTGGGGCTCTTAGTGTAGGAAAGTTACCTTTCCACGACTTTATTTTGCCCAGGAAAGAATAAAGAAGAGAGGTTATTATTGAAGAAGCCAGGTTGGGGTTAAGTGTGTGTCAGCCCTTGTCGGAAGGTCCCGATCTTACCTGTGAGAAGCAGCCTTCTTCGGTGCAAATTCATAATCCTCTGGATACCAGCGTCTATACACAGTAAAAATTATAAACTCTCAAAGGAAGCCGTCTCAAGCACACTGAGCAATCACCTTCAAGTCATCTATCTACTGGCTTTTGCTTGTTGGAGACAGGGTCTCAGGTAGCACAGGCTGCCCTGGTCCTCCTGGTCCTCCTGCCTCCACCTCCAGGGGAGTACAATAACAGGCACCTTGCCTGGTTTGAGGTGCTGGGAATCGAACCCAGGGCTTCCCACTGACTAAGCAAGATTCCACCAACTGAGCTACATCCCCAACCTCTTCAGGTCACTAATTAACACTGGAAAAGGCTTTTCCTCTCTTTACCCTAGAAACTCTCTTTAAACAAGTCTGTCAATAGAGAGGATTCCTAAGTCTCTAACAGCCCAGCCCTTGCCACGCTTCCTGTCCCACGTATCTAACTGCCTGCTGGGCATCTCCACCTAACCCACCAGGCACTTCTGATGGAATATATAGGAGACCACACATCCTCCACTCCCATCCTCAAATGCAACCCTTCCTCTTAGTCTCTCCTCTTTTGAGCAGGTCCACCATCCACCTAAGCTGCTTCAGCCAGGAATGATGCTAACCCCTTTCTCCAGGGTCTCTTTCTTTGCCCCCTCATCCAGGCATCTTGGCAAATGTTTTTTCCCTTCCGAGTACCCGATGGCCAGTTCCCTCCCTTGTTTCTCTGAGAGGATACACGTCTTTCTATCACTTTACCTGCCACCTTCTAAGCGGAATACAATTTGTTCTCATCCTTCCATTAACACTTTCTCAAAGGAGCTGCATCCCTTATTAGATGAAATCAAACATCTTGAGCGGGCCCACAAGCCCTTTATGGTCCAGCCTGGGTCTCACCTTTGCCAATCTCAAGCTTTCCACCTCAGCATTAACAGATAATCTGAAATTTATTTTAACGTGCATCTTTTTTTTTTTTTTTAAAGACAGGGTCTCATGTAGCCCAGGCTGGCTTCCTGATCCTCCTGCCTCCACCTTCCCCAGGGCTGGAGTTACAGGTGTGAACTACTACACCCGGTGTATACAGTGCTGGGGGCTCCAAGCCAGGACTTCCTGCATGCTGGGCAAACATTCCACCTGTGCTACATCCCACCATCCCTGTGCCTATTTTGTCTCGGCTTCCAATTCCCTAGCACCCTCCTATCTCCGCTTGCATTCAGGAATGTTCTCTCCTCATTCAAACCTCTTTCAATCTCACTGAAGAGGCTGTGTGCTAGATAAAGCTTTCCGACTCCCCCTTTCCCTCCAGCACGCTGAGCTCTCCCTGGCCCCCTCATATTCTGCCTGCATCCCCATCCCACGAGTCACTGGGCAGTTTATTTTCAGGGTCTTTTTTACACCTCTGTCAACTCACTAGACTGAGCTACTCAAGAGCGTTTCGTGCCCATGTTCCCAGTGGGTAGGCCGATGCACAGGTTCTCCGGCTTAATGAAATCTGTGTGGAAGACTTCTGACATTTCTCCCACGCCTCACCACTCAGAATAAATAAGGACCCGTACGAATGAGACTGGGACGAGGAAGACACACACCCACTCAGCACCCTTGAGTCTATTCAATTATTTTCTACCAATTCTCCATTAAAACATGCTACGTGAGGCAACAGAATGGATCCTAAACATGGCCCTTACCTGCACAGCTCTTTAACAGTGCTCACATCAATTATCCTATAATGAAGATGTTTCATGAACTGGGGCATGTATTTGTCAAGAAACTTCTTATCTGCATGAACTGAGTTCCCTAGAAAGACACGAAGCATACCGCGTCTGCGCGTTTCTAACAGCGTACAGCATGATATAAACATTCATAGAGCATATCTGAAATCGAAGTTAACTTTTTTTTTTTTTCAAACAGTTCCTAAAAACTGATGTCTCCATCAAATCTGAGTACTTCGGATTAGGTTATAAATATGGGTTCTCCAGCAGGTCACCGGTCTAGCTCACAATAAACTCATAAGTGGCCACTCGTGGGCAGAATGACAGTCTAGCCTTCCATCTACTTAAAGAGTTTAAATCCGTTACTTTTCAAGTTCATTCCAGATGTGCAAACTTGTTCCCAGTGTCACAAAATCCACACTACTAACACTAAAAATTTAACTGAATCATATAGTAGATAAACCTTTATTTTACATTCCAATGTTTTTGACAAATCATATCCATATTCATGTTTCCATACAGTAATTTATATTATAAACACTGGATTTTTAAATGAGAACTCTAAAATGGACATCAGCCACATCGGCTAAGAAAAAAAAACCATTTATACAATATATGCTCTTATATATAATGCCAAAACTTTTCTTTATATTGAAAGTGTTAAGTTACCATACCAATTTACAAACACAAATGCAAACACACCCTCACAGAACATACCTTCCCTCTGACAATGTCAACCCTTTAAAAATCTTAGTGTAATAGACCTGGTCTCTTTAAAGTCAATGTCTCAGGGATGGAGCAGGGGTGGGGAGAGATAGGTAAAAGACTTTAGACTAACCAACTAGAGATGAAATAACCAAATAAAATATATATGAGCAGTGACTAAATCTGGGTTCAAAACAGACACTTTAGGGTATTTCAAATGTGGGCAAGGTACCATGGATGTTCTTAAATGATGTTAATGATTTCCAATGCAACAATAATACTGTGTTACATAAGAAAACGTCCTGACTCTTAGGAGCTGCTTGAGGGGGACTTTAGGAAGGAAATATCACGAAGCCTGCAGTTTATTTTCAAGTGTCCAAAAGCAGCAAGAAAAATAGAGGGGAAACCAACGTGACAAAGGTTAACGATGACCAAATCCAACTTTTCTGTGCATTTGGAATTGTTTCCATAATAAAAATATGGGGGGAATTTTTGCTGAGTTCGTCTGTGTTTCTCAGATCAAGTTCCAAGCCATTTCACTGATACACAAAAGTGAGGCGTGTACTCCAAATCAGGGTGGGTGGAAGGCAAGGATGGTCTCAGCTGGGTTCTCTGGAACTCTGGAACTCTCTGGTTTCCTGAACCATTACTACAGAAGACTATCTACAAGATAGACATAGGATTGGATTTTACCTGCAAGTGGACAGAGCCCCGGAGGAGTCTGCTGTCGTACAAAGGACAGAAATTCATACTCTGCCTGCTGCAATGTAATTGTACTCTCCTTCACTGCCTTGGTAAGACCAGACTGCAAGAGAGAATCCCCAGCCCCCACCAGAAACACATGAAGTCAGTTTTCAAACGTATCCGAAATGAAACTTCACTTCTAAAACCGGTAAATATAACCACAGCTGGACCAGTTTTGTGGGGGGAGGGGCTCAAGTTTGAACTGAAACTACCATCTTTACACCAATTTTCTTTCTTAAAGAATCCAAACCAAATTAAGTTATGTTCCCGATTGTTAATATCACTTCCATACAGTCAGAAAAGATGGCGCTCAGAGTCCAAGGCTAGACCCTCTGGGAAGAGACAGCTACTACCAGGAAAGCAGCAGTCCCCCTTCTCTGTGGGTCGAGGTCTAACCTTATCCATAAGACTGACTTGAGTAACACTTGAAATTCCACAATGCGTTCGCGACAGACTGAATGTAGAAGAGAAAAAAAAAGAGGACATTCAGGAGAAGGTGATCTCGAGAGGTCCCAAAGATGAAAGTGAACAAGCAAGCAGCTGCCCAGGCTTGCCCAGCCATCTTCCGCTAACCCTTTCATAACACCATCCACCAAGGGCACAGGATTCAGATGTGCGAGCAACAAGCTTGTGACCGATCCCCAAAGCAGCAATCTTGTTATTTGGTAATGTTACCTTCCCATGATGCTCCTTGCACCAATCTGACATGCTGTCCAGCAACTCATCCGGCTGTTTGATAATCAGGTTGGGACCCTGTGGGTGGGAAAGGCCATTAGTCATCAAGGAAATCAAAAGAAGCTGGGCATGGTGTATACAGCTTTAATCACTGCACTTGGGAGGCTGAGACGGATGCCGATCTAAGCCTTGACTTTGAGGCCAGCTGGGTCTGCAAGGTCAGTGCTAAGTCAGCCAGAGCTATGTAAGAATCAACAGAAATAACCCTACTTTCAAACTGTATTTATTTATGTGTGTATTTAGGGAGAGGGGCGTATATGCACAAGCATGTGAGGTCAGAGGCCAGCCTTGGGTGTTTATTGCCAGTAAGTTCCAAGTCAGAAAAATAAGCAAGCAAACCTAAAGCTCGATGCTTGATTTATTTATTTACAGGTTTTAAAGAAGTTGTTATAAGAAATCATCTCCAGTTCTCTTCCAGATAAGTCTGATGCCACGACCAGACAGGGATTCATCTCTAAATGCCCTGTGTTGTTCTTTTTTGCTTTTAAGTTTCGCTGGTGTCGTCGATGTCGTCGTTTTGAGACAGTCTCACTGTGTAGCCTTGGCTGACCTAGAACTCACTCTCTAGACCAGCCTGACCTCAAGCTCACAGGGATTGGCCTGCTTCTGCCTTCCAAAGTGCCGAGAGTAAAGGTGTGTTATATCATGCCCAGCTGAAAATGCCTTATCTCCTCTGCCTACCCATGAAATAAAAAGAAGTTCTAACTGTAGGCTTAGGAGATGTCTACAGCTCCTATGTTTATCAAGTCTACCCTCTTAGAACTCGTTATTAACAAGACTCCCCTTTGCACAGCATCCCTACGGGATTTGCTGTTGTTTTGTTTGTTGCTAATTTTATTCCTATATGTATGTGTCTGGTGGGGGTACCCATGGAGGCCAGAAGAGGGCCATCAAATCCTTTAGAGCTGGAGATCTGGGTGCTTGTGAGACACCTGATAGAGGTAGGTACTGGGACGCAAACTCTTCATGATTGAGTAGTACATGTTTTAACTACTGAGCCACCTCTCCAGCCCCAGTATGTAGCCTTGGCTGGCCTGGAACCAGCCATACAGACTAGGCTGGTCTCAACTCACAGAGATCCACCTGCCATTGCCTCCCAAGTGCTGGGATTAAAGGTGTGAGCCACTATGCCTAGCCTGCTTTGTTTTTTAATTACTTCAAATATTGAGGACCATATCATGATCAGGGATTTCATCTATGAATCAAAGACACCACAAGCTTTTAAAATGCTTCACGAGTGGCTAAAATACAAATGACAACAGGTGTGTTTTACTTGTTTTGCTAAATGTTTCAGTTAAAAGCAGCATGATCAAAATTTGTTTTACAGCTAAGAGAACACAGTCTAGAAGAGTATCAGTGGACGGTCTAGGACGCTAACACAGACGTGCAGGAAGCACGCATCCAGCTGAAAAGGCAATCAGCCATCTGGAACAATAGGTATTGTCTGTGAGGATTCAACCAACTCAGACCGACCCTCATCTGTCTGTAAGGAACGTATATGGATTTTTTTTTTTTTATCATTCCCGGTATAAAAAATACTTACATGCACTGACATTGCATTGGGTATTGTACAGGAAGAATGACCACAGGCAATCTAGAGGTGATTCCAAGTACTCACTAGGTAAAGGATGTAGGCACATGAGATTTTGGTCCCTACAGAGGAATCCTGGAACTAATCCCCTATGGGGTGGTGAAGGGATATGTGGAATTAAAGTCAAAGTTATGACATGAAGATGGAAAACTCTGGCAGAGGTCACCACACCTGATAGGACCAAAACTGGCTGGACTACTGGTTAGGAGCACTTCAGACTGCCTGGATCTAGAGAGTCCTTTAACCAGCTTCCCCAATTCCTAACCAAGTTCCCCAAATTTCTGTAGCCCAATGTCTTCAGGTGTAAAATAAGCACTATTAACAGAACTAACTTTATGGTCATAAGAAAAAACACATGTAAAGCCGTCAGGACTATTTAGCCCTCAGAAAAACAGCCAGCTTTGTTTCTATAAATTTCAATTTAAAATTTAATTCAGTTCCACCTCATAATTGTTTCTACCTCAGTGTTGGTTTGAGTACCAACTCTAACACATCCTAGCATATTATGGTGGACCTTAATCTACATGGACCTCAATCCACTAAATTTTTCAACTGGAGTGGAAGAAGCCATCCATTCCCAATGCCCTTTAAGTGGTATGAATGTATTTACATGGCATCACCTACTTCAGCCAAAATGTTAAGATCAGAGTCAGTTATCAGACAGGCCATCTCAATAATCTGATCCTTCTCAATGTCCAATCCTGTCATCTGCAAAAAATAAAAATAAAAATAAAATTTAAAATGAGCATATATATAACACATGAAACCATCTTTTGTAAACCTCTTCTGCCCAAGTTTATATAGATTCCTTTGTGCATACTCGGATTACATTCTAGGATCAGTAATGATGTTTATTTCCTGGGAAGTACTCGGGATAATAAGTTCTGAGAGGTCAGAGACTGCAACAGACATTTACTGTGGGCTAGCTAATGCCAAATTCTGTGTCTGTCCTGGGAACGGATGCAAAGTAAACAAGATAAATACAACACTTAATTACAGAAAAGTGAACTCACTAACATTACTTATCTGAAGTTTATAAAGGCTTCCTATTTGTTCCAACATCTGATCTTTATCATAATCTAGGGTAAAAAGTTAACAACTAAACTCTTTTCATAAGGAAAAAACTGAGGCTCGGGGAAGGCCTAAGTATGAATGCGTTAAAACTAAAAAGGGTTCTGTTCCCAGTGCACTTTGAGTAACTTGAATCTTCAACTGGGGCCTCAATTTTCTCTTTTATGGAATGAGGGGTAAGGCTGAGTCATCTCCTGAGTCCCAACTAGTTTAAGCAACCTAGTCTTTTAAGGCTAGGAAGTGGGGGCGGGGAGGGGGGGCGCTCAGAGGCGCTGTCCCCACCCCCACCCTTGATCCTGAGCCAGAGATACTAGAGGTTTAGGCAAATTCACATCTGGGTGGAGGTCGAGGCTGCGGAGAGGGAAGACACATGGATAGCTCCACCCAGATGGAAAGAAACCCCACAGTCCAACACAGTCCCAGAACCACGCAGAACTCCTGGCTCGGGCTCCCGGAGCTGTGCTCACCTGCCGCACCTGACACCCGGACCCCCGCCGCCTCTCAGAACAGGTGGGTCCTTCGGTCCCAGGCTCGCCTCCCCGCACCCCCAGCCGGACTCACCTCCAGGTCCACCCAGACCATCCGCTGAGCCATGCTCTCCCCTGCCGCCATGGCTGCGCCACCTTCGCTGACACCTCGCGCCCCGAACTGCCCGTGCCTGCCACCCACGCCCCGCAACAGCCTGGAGCCCAGGGATACGCCTAGCATCACCCGGCACGAGCCGCCACGGCCCCAGCCCCGCCGGCCCAGCGCGCGCAGGCGCCACAGTCGCTAAACGTCGCAAACCCACTGGGAGGTGCCGGGAGAAGACTACAAGCCCCAAAATGCCGCGCGCCGACTCGCCCTCCACAGCCACGCTTGGCTGCCGAAAGGGCTGGTGGGAGCGGGA
>CABHPH010163136.1:0-37771 GCA_902168325.1 Peromyscus nudipes
CTCCAACAGTGGAGGAGAGTTCCCCTTGCTCCACATCCTCTCCAACATAAGCTGTCTTCAGTGTTTTTGATCTTAGCTATTCTGACAGTTATAAGATGGTATCTCAGAGTCATTTTGATCTACATTTCCCTGATGACTAAGGATGTTGAGCATTTCCTTAAATGTCTTTCAGCCATTTGAAATTCTTCTG
The DNA here is from genome assembly GCA_902168325.1 of Peromyscus nudipes. Classification (NCBI taxonomy): domain Eukaryota; kingdom Metazoa; phylum Chordata; class Mammalia; order Rodentia; family Cricetidae; genus Peromyscus; species Peromyscus nudipes. The sequence continues at coordinate 191 of CABHPH010163136.1, forward strand.
TTGAGAATTCTCTGTTTAGCTCTGTAGCCCATTTTTTAATTGGATTGTTCAGTATTTTGATTTCTTGAATTCTTTACATATTTTGGAGGTCAGCCCTCTGTCAGATGTGGGGTTGGTGAAGATCTTTTCCCATTCTGTAGGCTGTCTTTTTGTCTTATTGACCATGTCCTTTGCCCTACAAAAGCTTCTCAGTTTCAGGAGGTTCCATTTATTGTTTCTCTCAGTGTCTGTGCTGTTGGTGTTATATTTAGGAAGTGGTCTCCTGTGCCAATGTGTTCAAGACTACTTCCTACTTTCTCTTCTATCAAGTTCAGTGTGGCTGGATTTATATTGAGGTCTTTGATCCATTTGGACTTGAGTTTTGTGCATGGCAACAGATATGGATCTATTTGCATTCTTCTACATGTCAACATCCAGTTATGCCAGCACCATTTGTTGAAGATGCTTTCTTTTTTCCATTGTACAGTTTTGGCTTCTTTGTCAAAAATCAGGTGTTCATAGGTGTGTAGATTAATGTCAGGGTCTTCAATTCCATCCCATTGGTCCACATGTCAGTTTTTGTGCCAATACCAAGCTGTTTTTATTACTATAGCTCTATAGTAGAGCTTGAAGTCAGGGATGGTGATACCTCCAGAGATGGCTTTATTGTACAGGATTGTTTTAGCTATCCTGGGTTTTTTGTTTTTCCATATGAAGTTGAGTATTGTTCTTCCCAGGTCTCTGAAGAATTGTGTTGGGATTTTGATGGGGACTGCATTGAATCTGTAGATTGCTTTTGGTAAGATTGCCATTTTTACTATGTTAATCCTACTTATCCATGAGCATGGGAGATCTTTCCAATTTCTGATATCTTCTTTGATTTCTTTCTTCAGAGATTTAAAGTTCTTGTCATACAGGTATTTCACTTGCTTAGTTAGAGTTACCCCAAGGTATTTTATATTATTTGTGGTTATTATAAAGGGTGACGTTTCTCTGATTTCTTTCTCAACCCATTTATCATTTATATATAGGAGGGATAGTGTTTTTTTTTTTAGTTAATCTTGTATCCTGTCACATTTCTCTGGTCCTGCCTGGGCCCTATAGTCCCCTGACCTGCTTATAAAATAATCACATAGAGGCTTAATATTATTTATAACTTCTTGGCCATTAGCTCAGGCTAACTACTGACTAGCTCTTACATTTAAACTCAGCTCATTTCTATTAATCTATATGTCACCCACGTGTTCCGTGGCTTTACCTGTGTGTCATTACATGCTGCTCCCTGGACAGCGGGAGGGTGTCTTCCCCACTCAGTCTTTCTCTTCCCAGAATTCTCCTTGTCTGCTTATCCTGCCTATACTTCCTTCCAATCAGCATTTTATTTATCAACCAATCAGAGCAACACATTCACAGCATACAGAGCAATATCACCCATCAATCAGTTGTAGGCATTCCCTGGTAGAATTTTGGGGTCACTTACGTATACTATCATATCATCTGCAAATAGTGAAAGTTTGACTTCTTCCTTTCCATATTATATCCCCTTGATCTCCTTTTGTTGTCTTATTGCTATAGCTGGGATTTCAAGAACTATGTTGAATAAATATGGGGAGAGCAGACAGCCTTGTCTTGTTCCTGATTTTGGTGGAATCGCTTTGAGTTTCTCTCCATTTAATCTGATATTGGCTGTCGGCTTGCTGTAAATAGTCTTTATTATGTTAAGGTATGTTCCCTGTATTACTGTTTTCTCCAAGACCTTTATTATGAAAAGGTGTTGGATTTTGTCAAAGGCTTTTTCAGCATCTAATGAGATGGTCATGTGTTTTTTTCTTTCAGTTTGTTTATATGGTGTATTACATTGACAGATTTTCGTATGTTGAACCATCCTTGCATCTCTGGGATGAAGTCTACTTGGTCATGGTGGATAATTTTTTTCATGTGTTCTTGGATTCGGTTTGCCAATATTTTGTTGAGTATTTTTGCATCAATGTTCATGAGTGAGATTGGTCTGTAATTCTTTCTTCGCTGCGCCCGCACGGTAATTCAGCCCGAAATCTGGCGGGGGAAGTCGGGATGAACACAGCACACACCAGTTAAGTTGCAAGCATCAGGACCCTTTTACTCTTTCTTCCCCATCTTATATACCCTTTCAGGATGAACAAACAGAATTGTTTACCAAGCACCCAGGGTCAAGGAATGGCCAGCATGCCCCAGGAAGTCACAGCTGTCAAACCATGAGATGTACTGATCAGCAAAACATCCGCAGAACAGCCTGCCCTCAGCGCACTCAGAACAGGGGAGGTGGGGGCAGTCTTACAGGGGCCAGAGCCATTCTGATCCCAACATTTTTTCATTGCATCTTTGCGTGGTTTGGGTATCAGAGTAATTGTAGCCTCATAAAAGGAGTTTGGTAATGTTCTTTCTGTTTCTATTGTGTGGAACAATTTGAAGAGTATTGGTATTAGCTCTTCTTTGAAAATCTGATAGAATTCTGCCCTGAAATCATCTGGTCCTGGGCTTTTTTTAGTTGGGAGATATTTAATGACTGTTTCTATTTCCTTAGGGGTTATAGGTGTATTTAAATTGTTTATCTGGTCTTGATTTAACTTTGGTATGTGGTATCTATCCAGAAAATTGTCCATTTCGTTAAGATTTTCAATTTTTGTGGAGTACAGGTTTTTGAAGTATGACCTGATGATTCTCTGGATGTCCTCATTGTTTGTTGTTATGTCCCCCTTTTCATTTCTGATTTTGTTAATCTGGATGCTCTCTCTCTGTCTTTTGGTTAGTTTGGATAAGGGTTTGTCTATCTTGTTGATTTTCTCAAAGAACCAACTCTTTGTTTCATTCATTCTTTGTATTGTTATCTTTGTTTCTATTTTATTGATTTCAGCCCTCAATTTGATTATTTCCTGGTGTCGATTCCTCCAGGGTAAGTTTACTTTTTTTTTGCTCTAGAGCTTTCAGGTGTGCTGTTAAGTCACTAGTGTGAGATTTCTCCATCTTCTTTATGTGGGTATTTAGTGCTATGAATTTTCCTCTTAGCACTGCTTTCATAGTGTCCTATAAGTTTGGTTATGTTTTACCTTCATTTTCATTGTATTCCAGGAAATATTCAATTTCTTTCTTTATTTCTTCCTTGACCCATTGGTGATTCAATTGGACATTATTCAGTTTCCATGAGATTCTAGGTTTTCTGTAATTTGTGTTGTTGTTGAAATCTAACTTCAAGCCATGGTGGTCCAATAAAATACAGGAGGTTATTCCAATTTTTTTTTTTGTATCTGTTGAGATTTGCTTTGTGACCAAGTATGTGGTCAGTTTTAGAGAAGGTTCCATGGGGTGCTGAGAAGAAGGTATATTCTTTTGTGTTAGGGTGGAATGTTCTGTAGATATCGATTAAGTCCATTTGAGTCATAACAACTGTTAGTTCCCTTATTTCTCTGTGAAGTTTCAGTCTGGCAGACCTGTCCATTGGTGAGAGTGGGGTGTTGAAGTTTCCCACTATTAATGTGTTAGGTTTGATGTGTGATTTAAGCTTTAGTAATGTTTCTTTTGCATATGTGGGTGCCCTTGTATTTGGGGCATAAATGTTCAGAATTGAGACTTCATCTTGGTGGGTCTTTCCTGTGATAAATATGTAATGTTCTTCTCAATCTCTTTCGATTTATTTTAGTTTGAAGTCTATTTTGTTAGATATTAGGATAGCTATGCCAGCTTGCTTCTTAAGTCCATGATTGGAAAGTCTTTTCCCAGGCTTTTACTCTGAGATAGTGTCTGTCTTTGAAGTTGAGGTGTGTTTCTTGTATGCAACAGAATGGTGGATCCTGCTTTGGTATCCATTCTGTTAGCCTGTGTCTTTTCATAGGCGAATTGAGTCCATTGATATTAATGGATATTAATGACTAGTGATTGTTAATTTCTGTTATCTTTTGGTGGTAGTGTGTGTGTATTTCTCTTCTTTGGAATTTACTGTTGTTGTGTTATCTATTGCCTTTTTTCCCCCATGGGTACATCTGACTTTCTTAGGTTGGATTTTTCCTTTTAGTGCTTTCTGTAGGGCTGGGTTTGTGGATAAGTATTGTTTAAATCTGGTTTTGTCTTGGAATTTCTTGTTCACTCCATCTATGGTGACTGAAAGTTTTGCTGGGTATAATAGTCTAGGTTGGCATCTGTAGTCTCTTGGTGTCTGCATTATATCTGTGCAGGACCGTCTGACTTTCGGAATCTCCATTGAGAAGTTGGGTGTTATTCTGATGGGTCTGCCTTTTTAAGTCACTTGGCCTTTTTCCTTTGCTGCTCTTAGTATTCTTTCTTTATTCTGTATGTTTATTGGTTTAATTGTTATGTGGCAAGGGGACTTTGGGGGGGGTCTAGTCTATTTGGTGTTCTATAAGCTTCTTGTATCTTCATAGGTATTTCCTTCTTTAAGTTGGGAAAGTTTTCTTCCATGATTTTGTTGAATATATTTTTTGTGCCTTTGAGTCGGTATTCTTCTCCTTCCTCTATCCATATTATTCTTAGGTTTGGTCTTTTCATGGTGTCTCATATTTCCTGGACACTTTGTGTTATGACCTTTCTGGCTTTGGTGTTTTCTTTGACTGACAAATCTATTTCTTCTATTGTATCCTCTACACCAGAGATTCTCTCTTCCATCTCTTATATTCTATTGGTTATGCTTGCATCTGTAGTTCCTGTTTGTTTACTCAATTTTTCTATTTCAAGAATTCCCTCGGTTTGTATCTTCTTAATTGTTTCTATTTCAGTTTTCAGGTCTTGAACTGTTTGCTTCACATGTTTAATTGCTTTTTCATGGTTTTCTTGCTTTCTTTAAAGGATTTATTGATTTCTTCCAATTTTTTGTTTATCTTTTCCTCAATTTCTTTAAGGGAATTTTTCATTTCATATTTAAAGACCTCTATCATCTTCATAAAGTTATTTTTAAGGTCCCTATCTTCTGCTTCTTCTACATTGTAATGTTCAGGTCTTGCTAGGTTCTGCTGATGCCATATTACTCTTTATGCTGTTGTATGTATTTTTGCACTGACATCTACCCATCTCTTCCTCCTCTAGGTGCAAGAGGTGCCTGTGTCTGAGCAAGCTGCTCTTGGTCCAATCAGTGCTTGCTGTACCTGTTTCTCAGGGGTCCACAATGGTCCCAATCTTAGCTCTCGGTCCAATCAGAGCTGGTGGATTCTGTATCTCAGGAAGCCTCTCTTGGTCCAATGAGAGTTGGTGGATTCCGTGTCAGAGGAAGCCACTGGGGTCGCAGGGGGATGGGTATGTTTGGGGTAGGGCATGGGTCTTGTAGATTGCAGGGTGCGATAGGGGGTTTTGGTGGGGAAGCCTGCCTGTGGGAATCTTCCCTGCTGGCCAGCAACTGAGGCAGTGCTGGGTGGGGGTTCCCAGGGGCTGGTTGTGTCACCAGGGCCTAGGTCCTAGAGCTTGGCTAATTCTTTTATCTTTAAAACTATTTTTGCTATCAACCAGCAGTCACAAATTGGACAGTTAAAAGTCACTAGCATGTCTGGCACTAAGAAGCTCCCATGACAAGATAACCAGGTCAAGGAACTAGGTAAATTAGGACCTTCCAGGAGCAAGACAAATTCACACATCTATTGCATCAGTGCATGGCCTCCAGGTAAGGGGCCATAGGCTCTGAGAGGCATGTGAAGAGCAATGGGGACTACCTCACTCTCCTGACCCAAGAGAGAGTCTGACAGGTCGTCCTCCTCTGGAGGAATTTCCATCGATGGGAAGGTGTTTCCCATTTTGATCAACGGTTTAACTTCATTCCACTCAATTTACATTTCTGTTTGAGGCCTTCATTCTATCTATTCTAAAACATCATGCATAGGGAATTTCATCCAGTTTTCTTCTCTCTTGCAGAATTTCTCTAAGTCGTGTTGTAATTTAGAGACCTATTTTCAGGACACTTATGGTATCCCAGATTGTACTGTGGTCATGGTGTGTTACATGGAAAGACCATCTGTTTCCTAGTCATTGGCAAGTAGCCAAACATCTCTCACTGGTAAATGGGAGGAACAGGGAGTGGACTCTCCGCTAGGACAAACGCTGTGTTTCTGATACCCGTTGTCTGACGACTGAAAGAGATTGAGAAAGGAAGGAGGTGGGCAAGCAGATAAGGGCTGAGGTATAAGTTCCACAATTCTTTACATAGGTAAACATTTGAATGGATATTTAGAGTACTGGAACTCTGAATCACATGCCTAGATTTTCTGGAAGACACAAACAAAAATAAAGAGTCCTATGCCACATGCACACACTTCCCTCATCTTACTACAGGTTTGCCATGTGGGAACACTCGTAATCTGCCAGCAGTAACTTGTTGGCGGCTAACACAGAGGCTCTCTAGGTGCAGGTATTCCTGACAAACCTCCAGCTGGAATTGAGGTTCCCTCAGTCTCCCAGACCTTGCGTCTCCCAACTTCTCAGACTTCAGGGCCAAGATGCAATCTCATGCCTGTGGCTGCCCCTTTTCATGCTTCTCCAGTCCACCAGTCTTTCTTCATTATGTTCTCAAACCCAATCAGCTGACTCAAGGGTCCAGTACTGCTTGCCAGTCCAGGAAAACTTGTGAAGGAAGACTTAGAGTCACTACATTTCCCCTGGCCCACTGTGGCTATACAGTGGCCATGAGTTACAGCAGCATTCTCGATGGGCTACGTCTGGCCTGGCTCCAGAGAGTTAGCACCTGGCCCTAATCCATCTTCTGTTTCTCGGGTGTCTTTTGTTTCTCTGGTTGCCCTCTATGTGAATCTTGTCTGAGTCACCCAAGGGTACAAGCTTATGCAAAAACTTGGCTCAGGAAACCCTGAAAACCATGGTACCTTGTAGCTGGAGAATTTCTCTCCAGCTCCCGCCAAGTCCCGCCAGTCCCGGAGCCCACTTATAAAATAAACACACAGACGCTTACATTATTTAAACTGCTTGGCCATTAGCTCAGGCCTGTCGTTGTCTAGCTCTTACTCTTATATTTAGCCCATTTCTATTAATCTATACTTTGCCACGTGGCTCGTGGCTTACCGGTACCTTACATCTTTCTTGCCCTGGTGGCGGCTCCAGCAGCCTCCCCCTCTGCCTTCCTTCAATTCTCCTCTCTGTTAGTCCTGCCTATACTTCCTGTCTGACTACTGGCCAATCAGTGTTTATTTATACAGAGTGATATCCACAGCAGTACCTGATGAATCAAGAAATTTACACTTGGCATATTTTTTTTTTTAGGCTTCATTCAGGTTGTTTTGAGCATATGGAAATCAACTGGCTAAATTGTAAATATAGAGAGAAATAAAAATGTCCTGGGTGAAAGGAAAGTGCTTCAGTCCTTAGAGGCTGGATTCTCCTGTAGCCTCAAAAGGCTAGATTCATTCTTAAAGTGCCTCTGAGTCTTCATTCAACCAACATGCATGCACCCACACACCCACGCCACAACAGTGAGTCAAGTCCTTAATAAGATGTTCCCTTTACCAGTTTGGATTTGGTCTCTGCCATCCTATGTAAGGTGGTATTGGACTTAGGCAGGTGTCCCAAACCAGCACAAGGGTCCAAGACAGTGAGTTGTTGAGGGGGAGGACAGGATAGGAAATAAAGAAGATGAGAAATGAAGACGAAAGCAATGGCTGGGACCAGGAGGTCTTGTATAAGCTGATGACTATGTCAAGCAAGTATTAAGAAGTACAGCATCATATCTACTATTTGAGGAGGGGTGGAGGGGATGACCAAGGTCAGCAGAGAGCTAAGTCAGACAATGTTGACAAAGAGAACACAGGATACCCCAGACACAGCTGCCTAAGGACTGATAACCACAGCCTAAGGAGAAGAATTGGGTCCCTAGAAATCAAAATCTTGACTCTTGAGGCACTGGCTCCAGCCCTAGACCAGCCTTGCCAAGTCAGCTCCTGGACAAGCATACAGAACAAACATTCCTTTGTCCTTCCATCAGAGCCTTCAAGAAAGTCCTGAGTTGGCCTGGCTCCCTGTGGAGGCCCACGAAGGTTTCCTAGTGAGACCTGGGCTTGCTTTACCCAGCAGGGCTGCATTAGATTATGGCTTGACCACATGTGTCCACATGTTACCAGGTGATTGGAAGGGTCTGCACTTGGCTGTGCTAGGGGGAGGTCTTTTGCTTCACCCCTTAGCATTCCTATAAAAGGCCCTTTAGAAGCTATCGGAGGGGCCGGTGGATATTGATCCAGGCTCTCCTGAGGCCATCCTGTGTTTCTGTTTCTCTCCCTCTATCTTTCTACCTAATATCTCTTATCCTTCTCTCCTCAAGAGTACCCTGGAGAAAAAGTAGGGCAGGTTCCCCCACAGTTCCCCACAGGCAAGACCTTTTTGTCAACTGCATGTTTTACTGAAAACTGAGAAACAACAGCTACCAAAGGGAAGGTCCCTTCAGGGGTATCGATTTGTGACCAAGCACAGTGGCTTCCTGACTTGATGAATGCAGAGCCAACAAAGCACAGCGAACACACGCAAGATCAAGGCAGGGTTTTTATTGCCTGCAGGAGGACTTGGAAGGAAGGCACAGTTTCCAAGAACAGCACACTCTTGAGAAAGGTAAGGAATTTATCTGGGAAGCTCACACATGTTCATGTGGGGTAGGCACTTAAGAAAGGGCACATTCCTGAGCATGCCCAGTGTCCACAGGAAGTCGTAGTCTAAGAAAAAAAGATCACGGAATGCCCCTAAAACATTACAATGATGTAAAAGCAGTGGGAAGGACAATTTTCTGGGTATATTAATCTTGCAATGTCCCCATCTTAACAGGAACAGGAACTTGCTGGTCACTCCTGGCTTACATCATCAGTTGGCAACAACTGTGGCTAGGAGAGAAAAAGCAATGCCCAATCTACCTAGACTTTCAAAAGAGGTAATGCAGAGGCTCTGGAAGAAAACTTCCTTTTCCTTAGGTTCCTCCCCCAGCTTTGTGGTTGCTTAGCAACCTGAGCCACCTCTGGAGTAAGCGCTGGATTTGCTTGCTCTTCAAGGTTGTCCTGTTTATTTCTAACCTGCTCAGATTCCATGGAATTAAAAAAAAAAAAAAAAAAAACACCAAACAGTCCTCCAGCTTTTTATGTGAACACATTGAGGAGCCCTTTGAGGACCTAGGGCAGATCTGACTGCAGACCCCTGAGCTTGAGTAGCTACCAACAGACTTTCTCACTCAAGGCAGTATTTCTTTCTCCCTAAATCACCACAGCCAAGTAAGTAAACTAGACCAAATGATTCCTATTGGCCAATGCTGGTCAGCTTGTTCCACCCTGTGTAGCTTTTCCTCCATAAGCGCCAATAAAAGCTCTGCCTCAGTCTCCCCTCCCATTTGACTTTGCTTTTCCTGGGAACTCGGGCTAGCCTGGAATTTTACTATGTAGCCCAGAAGGACCTTAAGCTTGTGATGATCTGACCTCAGCCTCCTGAATGCTTCCACAGGCAACTTTCCACCTCATTCTTGTCTTCTGTCACTTGACCCCTCGGCGCTGTCCAGGATGCAGGGATCTGTGACTGTTTAACTGTCTTCTAACCAAGCCGTATTCTGTTCTGGTCCTGTGCCTGCAAGGTTGTTGCCATGCAACCTCCAACATCTGAATCCTTAGTACATTACAGCTATCAAAGAGGTAGAGAGAGAATGGACAGAAGATAAGCCAAGTGTCTAACTCCCCTCTGCAAAGCCTTGATGAGGAGGGAGAAAACTGAGCACAAGGAGACCATCTTTTTGTTTAGGAAGAGCCTGCTGGAGAAGGGCCACTGATGGAGATGGCCACCAGAGTAGAGGGACCTCTGATGGCAATGACTTCAGTCACAACTGGCAGTCTAAATGAGCCTCCTAAGAGCAAAGATGAGAGAGTTTAGGATATTAGGACATTGTCCCCAAAGGATATTAGGGCTTGAGCGGTAACTCAGCTGGTGGAATGCTAGGACTATAGGCGTGTGCCGCCATGCCAGGCTTTGTTTGGTTGAGACAGACCTCCCTCTGTAGCCCATGTTTGCATGTCATGCATGAAGCCCTGGGCTCCCTAAAGTTCATCAGTCCTCCAAAAACTATGAAAACAAATAAGTGAATAAAACAAGGACAAGGTTGCAGGTGCTCAGCTGGCAGCTTGTTTCTAACAATTATGGGAGCATTCACGGCTCTCAGAAACATCTGTTAATGAGTCATTCACGGTATGGTGTGCCTGTCAGCTCAGCACATGCTCAGTAGAGGCAAAAAGGATTGGACCTTCAAGGTAACCCTCTGCTATAGGCCAGCCGGGGCTACCTAAAACAAGTTATTCAGACAAGAAGAGTTGGGGACTGTCACCCAAGCTGACTTTTTACTTGTTACAGATTCAAACGCCCTGCTAGTGTGAACCCTAGAATCGCTGTCATTATAATCACCGTGAGGACACTCAGACAGCTGCAGAGGACCCTGTGACCGCATCTGAAGACCTGTTCCAGTAATGACTCCTCTAGATGAACTGCAGTGGTCTTGGGAAGCCCTGCTCCTAAGTCAGGTGGGGCCAGAGAACTCTAGATTACACTGCAGCCATTTCACACAGACTAGAGTGGTAGTCCAGCAAAAATCTTGTGATTCATACAAACATGACCCTTCATTTGCATTCCGGATTATGTAATGATAGGTACAATACTGTTGACACACACTGAGTCCTGGGTAAATAGCAGGCTACCCTAAGGTACCCTGAGCTGCTGATCCTTCTGCCTCAGCATCTAGAATGCTAGGACTATAGGCGTGTGCCACCGTGTCAGGCTTTGTTTGGTTGAGACAGACCTCCCTCTGTAGCCCAGGAAGGCCTGGAAACTCTCAGCAATCCCTGCGCCTCTGCTTCCAAGTGCTGAGATTACAGTCTATATCTTGGGGTACTCTGACACCATCCAAACTTCAAACAGACTTCCCTACCTAGGGCAGCTCAGTCTTACAGTTAACAAAGAGCTCTCTACCAGGGACATGGCTTTTATCCACAAACCAACCAATTTATTTGATTCTCCTAGTCCTCTAGTATTTCTACTCTCATAAGTGAGCTGAAGCCCATTGGCAGGTGCCAGGCAACTAGACTCCACTTCTATAGCCCCAAACCCACAGAATTATTCCAGTTGTCCAGTGTAAGCTGCCAAACCCTCCTGCTGTTCGCTTGGGAATGCCAACAGTGGCTCTGCCTCATGCTCTCCCTCATTCAACTTTATTTTTAGTGACTAGGCTAGCTTAGAACTTACTATGTAGCCCAGAATGACCTCGACTCATGATCCTCATGCCTCAGTCTCCTAAAGCTGGAATTGCAGGTACATGTCAACATGCCCAGCTTTTTCTCCTCATACTCGTCTTCATGTAGTTAATCCAAACCTGCTGCTTCCCATTAGCCCTGCCTGACTCCATTCATTCCACCTCTGGAATGGATCTGTAAATGCACTCCTCTTCCTTCCAAGTCTCATTCTGGTCCGCTCCATTTCTTGTAAAGTCTTTCCCATCCCACCTTCAACATCTGCATCCTTAGTACACTGTAGGTGTCTAGGAAAGGGATTCAAAGAGTATAGGACAGGAGAACAGCCAAATGTCAAACTCACCTTGATGAAGCCTTGGTGAGGACAGAAAATTAGCCACACAAAAGAAATGTCCTTGGTTGGGGAGATCCTTACGGTGAAAGGCTAGAGTCAGAGGTCCTTTGCCTTGAGTGATCAACACAAATAAGCCTTCTGGGAACAAAGATGAGAAATGGTCATCAGGAAAGGGCATCAGGGCTGGAGAGGTGACTCAGTTGATAAAGCACTGGCTTGGAGTTAAGTGAAGTGGCCCACATCTGTGATTACAGCCCTTGAGAAGGTGGAGAATGGAAAGTCAGGAGTTGAAGATCATCCTGTGTCACATTTCAAGTTCAAGGTCATCTAAAGCTATATGAGACGGCCTCAAAAACATAAAAATAATCAACTTTAAAAGGGAAAATGGAACCGGGCGTTGGTGGCACACGCCTTTAATCCCAGCACTCGGGAGGCAGAGCCAGGCGGATCTCTGTGAGTTCGAGGCCAGCCTGGGCTACCAAGTGAGTTCCAGGAAAGGCGCAAAGCTACACAGAGAAACCCTGTCTCGAAAAACCCTTCTGAAGCCAGAGATTAATTACAAAAAAAAAAAAAAAAAGGGAAAATGGAGAGAGGGCTGAGAGTAACCTTCTTGAAATTATTCCAGACAGATCTGTGGTATTCATGGTGTCACATGCCTGTCATGGCAGAACTTGGTAGGTGGAGCCCCGAAGATCAGGACTTTAAGGTGATCCTATATCCAGCCCATTCTACAAGACACAAAGTTTCAAAAAACCACCCTTGAAACAACTGTTAACAGGGGCTGAGAGATGGCTCAGTGGTTAAGAGCACTGACTGCTCTTCCAGAGGACCTAGGTTCAATTCCTAGCACCCACATGGAAGCTCACAACTGTTTGTAAATCCAGTTCCAGGGGACCCGACACCCATGGCAAAACACCAATGCACATAAAATAAAAATAAAATAAATTAAAAAAAAACCCAACTGCTAACATTAACGAAAATGCTAGTTGTGTTGATCAAGGAACTGTCAAACAAGCAGCTCCTTTACTAGCAATGGGCTGCACAGACCTCGTGAAAGCTCTGCTATTTGTGGACAGTTTACAATCACGGTGAGGTATTTACAGAAACTGCAGAGAACCACTATCACCATGGCTACAAACCTCTTCCCGAGTGGCCACTCCAGAGAGCCTGCACTGGCCTTGTAAACGGCACCCCCAAGACAGGGCTGGTGGATTCTAGATGACTATGTACGCATTTTTATCCTCTGGTATCCCACCAGAAGGGTTCTGATTGGTACAATACAATCCTTCGTTTGATAAAGGGCTATATATGATTGGTGCAACATTCTTGGGAAACACCCTTGCAGGGTGAAAGAGGGCTGTTGGCTGTTGGCTGTTGGCTGGCTGGCTGGCTGGCTAGCTGGCTTGCTTGCTTTTAGAGTCAGGTATAACCCAGTCTGGCCCCAGACTGGTAAAGTAGCCAAGAATGATCTTGAACTCCTGACCCTCTTGCTTCAGCCTACTGAGTCTGAGATACTATAGCCATGTGCCAACACAGCCTGCTTTCTTTTGTTTACCTGAGACAGGGTCTCACTTTATAGCCCTGCTTTCCTAGAACTAAGTGATCCTTGTGCCTCTGCCACCTGCATACTGAGTATAGGTGAGGTCCACCACCACACCTGCCTCACATTCTGTGTCTTTGGATATTTTGACATCATCCAAAGCCTGCTGCTTAGAACAGACTTCTCCTTCCAGGGTAATAGATAGTCTCAGGGATAACAAAGAACTCTCTACTAGAGTCATGACTCATTCACAAACCAACCTATCCTGAGTCTGTGCACACAAAAAATTTCCTTACCTCTCACACTCAGTATAGTATTTCTCCCTCTCCAAATCAGCCAGGGACAGAGACCAGGCAACTAGACACCACTCCTACACACAAACCTTTCAGAAATATTCCAGTCTATTCTGCTTTGACTTGCCTTTCCTTCAAGAATACCAATAAAGGCTCCAGCCCAGGCTCTGCTCTCACTGGAAGTTACTGTAATGCCCAGAATGACTTCAAACTCATGGTTCTCAACTTCTGCTCCTGAGCAATGGGATATAGCATTTTCCTCCACTTGGAAACACTTGTCCTGGAGAGAGGCTCCTTAGGATTCAGGAAGTTCTAAATTGAAATATTCCATCCCAGGGATAGGCTTGTTAAGACTCATGAGTAAGCAACTTGCAAGTCTCAGGGAGTTCCTGAAAGCTTACAAGATTCCCAGGGCCCCTCCAAAGTGAAAATGAATAGTAAGGGTTTCTGGGAAAGGGAGACTCCAGGAAAATCATGCAGAGAGCCCCAGGGATGCAGCTTTACTGAGATATCACCCAAGCCAGCATAGGCTTTTTGGTGATGCAGCTGACTGTCAATCAACCATGCTCCTTTAAGTATCCTTCACCTGAGCTTCTGTAGGGAGCCACAACTCATTTGTTCAATAAATTGGACTTGGATAGAATAATTTCTTTGGTATATCATTTGTGCCCTATCTGGGCTAAATAACCCTTTATTCCCATCTCTCCAGGAAAAGCCACAGCACAGTTATTCAAGCATACATCACCACATCCAGCTTCTGTCCTCATTACTGATTCTTGTGTTTGAGCCACGCCTGATGCTTACTTAATGTTGGCCCTGCCTGACACATGGCATCATACCTCTCAAGGTGGGTCTACATCTAAAACATCACCTTGTATCCTGCCTTGAGACTGTGAGGTCTTTATCATCCTAACCCCAACAAAAGCATCCCAAGTAAACTGTATGTGTGAAGGAAGGAGTAGGGAGAGAATATGGTAGAAGATAAGCTGGATGTCTTCTCAGCAAAGCCTTCTGAAGCCAGAGATTAATTACACAGAGGAAATCTTCCTGCTTAGGAGATCAACGGTGAAAGGTGAATGAGGAGAAAAGATCATTAGGGTTGGAGGTTGAGTGACTGACAGGTAGCACAGATCAGCCTCAGGGCTTTTTTGTTGTTTGTTTTTTGTTTTTTGCTTTTTTGAGACAGGGTTTCTCTGTGTAGTTTTGGTGCCTGTCCTGGATCTTGCTCTGTAGACCAGGCTGGCCTCGAACTCACAGAGATTACCTGGCTCTGCCTCCAGAGTGCTGGTATTAAAGGTGTGCACCACCATTGCCCAGCCCTCAGGGCTGTTATTACACAGAGATTTTAGGACTAGAGCTGTAATGTTGTGGAATATTATTTTAGATGTGTTACATTTGTTTATGCTGTGGAACATTTGTTTAATGATGCAAAGACGTGTTGCATTCTTTTATGTTGCATTTGTTTAACTCTGTGAGGCTGTGTTACTTTGCCTGTCTAAAACACCTGATGGGTGTGTGGGTTCACGTGGAAAGAAGACTCAGAGGCATCTTAAGAATGAATCTAGCTTTTCCTGGCTGCAGGGGGGTCCAGCCTTGAAGGACTGAAACACTTTCCCTTTGCCTAGAGCCGTTTTATTTACTCTCTATTTACAGTTTAGCCAGGTAATTTCCATACCTTCAAAGCAACCCAATAGGAGCTCCCAGAGATAAAATGCCAAGTGCAAATTACTTGATTTCTCAGGTACCACGGTTTTCCAGGTTTCCTGAACCAAGTTTTGCATAGGCCTTTGATCCTTGGGAGACTCTCTGATCCTTGACTCAGACAAGATTCACATAGGAAGATAAGAGAAACAAAAGGCAAGAGAAACCAAAGGTGTGGCTATCTATCTATCTATCTATCTATCTATCTATCTATCTATCTATCTATCTATTTATGCATTGTGGGTCACTGTGTGTGCCACAGTGTGCATGTGGAAGTCAGAGAACATCTTGCAGTATTTGGTTCTCTCCTTTTAGCCAGTGGATTCCAGGGATCAAACAGGTTAGCAGGCTTTATTGCAAGCACCTTAGGCTGAGCTGTCATAAGACTGTATATCTGCTCTCAACAATAAAAATTACTCCTGTTAGCAAACCCCCTGATATACCTTGTTTCTATTCAAACATGCTCTGAAAGAGATGTATCTGGGAAGGAAAAACAGGGTTGGTCTGGTTTGGACTGGTTTGGGGTTCATATGCAAAAAGGAAAATTGTGTGTTCATGGTGAACTTTTAGGATAAAACCCTATTTACCATTTTATGCCTGTGCATGATTGAGTGTGCATATGATTAAAGCAGATGCATCATGAGAAGGTGTAAGGAGTAGAGGAAGCCCTGAGTGAGTGACATCCTGAGTGAACATATACTGTTGACATGGGCATGGCCTCATGGAGTAGCAAAACCTTTGCCAGGTGAGACTCAGAGGGATGGCAGAGCTTTCCTCCAGAGTCTCAGTGCAAATGTTGCCAGTGTGTGCAGAAAATGTCTACCATAGCTTCTTACCCAGACATTTGTGGCCTGAAGACTGCTCCTTCAGAGAGTGCCCCTATCCAGCTGCATACGATAACTCAGCCTCCTTGTTTGTATGTAACAACCCCATCTTCCCGTTCAACCGTATACAATAACTCTCCCTTCCTGTTCAACTGTATGTGGTAAACACACTGAATTTCTAGAGTGCTGTGGTTTCTCCGTCAGAGAGCCCAGTCCATCCAAACCCAGCTTTTCTGTGTGTCTGTCCATTTCTCTTTTCTTTATTCCCTGGTGGCCCCAGTCCGGCCCATCCCTGGAGCAGTACTGGACATGGCAAGAAGGAGCATACTCAATATATAAAAGATTATGTAACCCCAAACTGTCAATCAAAATAAGAGACCCACAGCCAGGCACAGTGGCACAGGCCTTTAATCCCAGCACTCGGGAGACAGAGGCAGGTGGATCTCTGTGAGTTCAAGGCCGCCTGGTCTACAGAGTGAGTTCCAAGACAGCCAGGACTGTTTTACAGAGAAACCCTGTCTCGAAACACATACACACACACACACACACACACACACACACACACACACACGAAGCAGAGATAGGCTCTGTGAGTTCAAGGCCTTGCAAAGCACAGCCTAGTCTCCCTAGAAAGCTTTAGGCCAATAAGAACCTGTCTAAAAGAGAAAAAAAAGAGAGAAAAAAAAGAAAAAGAAAAGAAAATCACCTTCACCATGCCCCTAGTAACCAGCTCTTCTTTTTCCTAAAGTCCATAAAAAGAAGCAACCAGTGGCCTTCTCTAACTCAAGCAGCCTTCTGTAGTGGGTAGCCATTCCAGCTTTGATCTGGAAGTTCCAACCCCCATTGAGGCTTCGGTAACTGTCACACCTACAAGGTGGGGCCAAGAGAGGACCCTGAAGACCCGAGATCTGGATGGGCCGCCTCTCTTGGTTCCTGGACCCTGGACGCTGGAGGTAGACCGAGCAGAGTTCTCCAGAGAACACCGCCAGACTGCGCTACATCTTCCCCAGACCCTGCAACCTACCTATCCCTTCATTTGTAAGTTACACCACTAAATAAACCTCCCTTTTAACTACGTTGAGTGGCCTTAATAATTTCACCAATAGCCTTCTGCTTGGCTTCAGAGTATCTGATCTTTACTACCCTGTGCCTCTGAATAAGTCACCTTGTTATCTTGCAGTCAGCAAGTCAGTGTGCACATCTGTAACTCTTTGAATAAGACACCAATACCAGCTCTGTCCTCACACTCAGCTCCTCTCTGTGCCCACTTTTCCTGTCCTCATAGTTTGAGTAAGCTCCTATGCTTTTGACCTGATCTTCGTCCTCTGTTCCTTCGTCTAGAGGTGGGGAGACTCACCTTAACTGTGGGTGGCACCATTCAATGGACCGGGGTCCTAGAGTGAATAAAAATGAGAATGTGAGCTGAGCATCAACGTCCATCTTTCCTTCCTTACTGTGGGTGACATGTAACCAGCTGTCTCAAGCTCCTGCCGTCATAATTTCCCACCATAGCAAGCTGCATCCTGGAGCTGTGGGTCAAAACAAACCACTGCTGTGTCAAATTGGTTCTTGTTACTGTTTTGTTATTGAAATGAGAAAATTAACAAATATGGCATCCTCCCTCCAACATGGGCCTTCTTAGTGTGCTTCAGGAATCTAGGAAAGGGGCTGTCTGAATGTGTGACAGAAGATAAGCCAATTGTCTAACTCACCTTGATGAAGAGTTGAAGACAGAGAACTAGATACGCTCACCCTTGAGTATTTCTTCCTGTTTGGGGAGATTCTCATGGTGTGACGCTAATGAACGGACATGACCACTAGGGTTGGAGGTCCCCTGACCCGAATGGTCCCAGTCAGCACTGCCAGGCTGAAACAGCCACCTGAGAGCAAAGATGGGGCATTGTTATTATGAAAGAATATTAATGACAGAAAACAGATGAGCATTTAGTATGTTGCAAGCCAGTCCTCCACATGACTAAGCTATTTTAAGTCAAGTATATGCACATCAAGACTGTGGAGTAGGTGTGAACTGGTTAGTTTTATGTCAGCTCGACATAGGCTGGAGTCATTTGGGAACAAGGACTCGCAACTGAGAAAATGCCTCTATGAGATGTGCCTGTAGGCAGGTCTACAGTGCATTTTCTTGATGAAATGATTGATGTGGGAGGGCCCAGCTCACTGGAGGTGGTGCCACCCCCGGCAGGTGGTCTTGAGCTGTAGAAGAAAGCAGGCTGAGAAAGCCATGGACATCAGCCCAAAGCAGCCATTCTTCCATGGCTTCCACCTCAGTCCTGCCCCTCTTGAGATCCTGTCCTGACTTCCCTCAGTAATGGACTGTTACCTGGAAGCAGGAGATGGAACAAACCTTTTCCTGTCTGAGTTGCTTTTGGTCCTGGTACTTTATCACAGCAATAGACACCCTGAATTTAGACTCGGTGCAGTTAGAATGTCAGATTTAGAGATTATTGGTTAAGTACATTGTCAGAGCACGGGTTCATCAGGAGCCTACGGCTGGAGGGTTTCTCTAACTAGATAGAAAAGTACGTGGAAAGGCAAATTCAAAGGGGAAGAAGAGAGCTAGGGATACAGCTGAATTGGCTGCCTATGGTATATGCGGTTCTGGGTTCAATCTTGTGCTTGTGTTTTAGGTCAGCTTGACACCAGCTGGAGTCATCTGAGAGGAGGGAACCCCAACTGAGAAAACGCCTCCATAAGACTGGGCTGAAGACAAGCCTGTAGGACATTTTCTTAATTAGTGATTGATGGAGGAGAGCCAAATCCATTGTGGGTGGGGCCACCCTTGGGCTAGTGATCTTGGGTGCTACCAGAAAGCAGGCTGAGTGGGCCATGAAGGCAAGCCAGGAAGCAGCACCCATCCATGGCCTCTGCATCAGCTCCTGTCTCTAAGTTTCTACCCTACTTGAGTTCCTTCCCTGACATCCTTTGGTTATGGACTGTGATGCGGAACTATATACTGAAATAAATCCTTTTCCCCTAACTTGCTGTTGGTCATGGTGTCTTACCAAGCAATAGAAATCTACAGACAAATCCCCGGCCAAAAATTCTACATGTGGTGGCCTATGCCTGTAATCCCACCACTTGAGGAGGTGAAGTAGAAGAATCAGGAGTTTTGAGTACAGCCAAAGCCAAATGAAGCCCTGTCTTAAAATTTTTTAAAAGTCAAAATAAAAATTAGGGGGGCTGGAGAAACGACTCAGTGGTTCAGAGCACTGGCTGCTCTCCCAAAGGACCCAAGTTCTATTCCCAGGACCTGCATGGCAGCTCACAATGATCTGTAACTCCAGTTTCAGGGGTCTTAACACCTGCCCCCAGCATGCCCATAGTGCACAGATTTACATGCAGGCAAAACACCCATGTGCATAAAGTAAATAAATAAATAAATAAATAAATAAATAAATAAATTTTTTTTAAAAGCCAGGCAATGGCAGCACACGTCTTTAATCCCAGCACTCAGGAAGCAGAGGCAGGCAGATCTCTGTGAGTTCGAGGTCAGCCTGGTCTACAGAGTGAGTTCCAGGACAGCCAGGGCTACACAAGGAAACCCTGTCTCAAAAAAACAAAGTAAATAAATCACCTTTGTTAAGCATGTTATAAAAACATTGAAAGACTGATTTCCTTATTTAAAAAATAATAAAAATTAGGGAAGTGTGCAGGTGTGCTCAGTGAGTAGGTTGTCTCAAAGAGTGAACAGAGAAAACACATACCTCTCTAAAAACTACTTGTTCAGGGCCAGTCTTGCTATCACATACCTGCAACCCTAACCCCTGAGAGGTGGAGACAGGAGAACCAGGACTTGAAGGTCATCTTTGGCTACAGGTCAGCTTTGGCTCTATGATACCATGTGTCAAAATCAACCACAAAGCAAGCAGTCACTACTAAAAGTGCTTTCTGTTGAGTAGAGAGCCAAGCAGTCCTGTACCCATACCAGCCTGCACTGTCCTCCTCATAATCCTGCCGTTCTGGACATGTACAAACACTGTGAGGACACACCAGCAGCTGCAGAAGACCACCACAACCATGGTTAAAGACCTGTTTCAGTTGTGACCACTGCAGACAGGATGCCCTGGCCTCGGAAAGCAGCTCTCCTAGGCAAGATAGGACTGGAGAAGTCTAGATGACTTCAGCCATTCTCACCTAGGCCAAAGCGCGAGGGCTTTTGCTGTTCAAAGCTTTGGACTGGTACAAATCCAGGGACATATTTGCATGCAGATTTATGTCATGATTTGTGTAAGTTTCTCGGGACACTACACATTCTCCTACAGTCTAAATAATAAAACCAAATGGTGGTGGCGCACACCTTTAATCCCAGCACTCAGGAGGCAGAGAGAGGCAGGCGGATCTCTGTGAGCCAGCCTGGTTTACATAGCGAGTTCCAGGACAATCAAGGCTCTGTTACATAGAGAAACTCTGTCTTGAAAAACCAAACTAAAAATAAGTAAGTAAACATAAACAAATAAATAGATAATAAGAGAGCTGTTGGCCGTGTTGACTTGAGTGACTTGAGTGTCGTACTATCCTGGTCGAACCCCGGGAACTTCCTCCTGTCTTAGTCCCAGGTGCTGGGACTACATGTGTGTGCCAACATGGCCAGATTTGGTTTTCTGGAGACAAAGTCTCACTTTTTGCCCAAGCTGTCCAGAAATTCATAGCAATCCTCCTGCCTGGGCCCACAGAACACTAGCCTTAAAGACACACACCACTACATGTGACATACTATTTGTGTCTTCAGTTGTTTGGCATGTTGTAAAGCTCACAGGCCTGGGAGGGACTCCACCTCTGAAGGGGAGTCTTTGGGGGATAGCAAAAAAAAAAAAAAAAAAAAAAAAAAAAAAAAAAAAGCAGAAAGAAGCTGCTTAAAACTCAGGAAGTTCTAAATGGAGGTTATGACTCAGGATGTAACTTGGAAGTCTCAGGAAGTCCCTGAAACTGAACAGATGCCCAAACCGCCACCCTCAAGGTTATATAAGCAGTAATGACTGCTGAGGAGACTCCCACCAGATGCGCTGTCAGGACGAGGCCCTTTGACCTGTTGAGCTCCCTGCAAGTCTTGCAGAGAACACAGGGCTCCTGCTTTCATGAGTCAACTATGTTAGCATGGGATTCCATAGTGCAGCTGTCTTTGAGTTATCCCTGCTCCTGTCTGTAACCCCTCACCCACACTCCTATAAGTCACCCCAATAACCTCATTGGTTCACCAAGTCAGACCTAGGTGATATCATTACTTTGATTGTTTATTAGATTTATAGTTCCCTATTAGATGAAGGGATGTTTGTGTAGCATCTCCCCAGGAAAAGTATCAAGTAATAGTTACTTTATACAGTCCTGGGGCTTACTCTTTGTCCTGCCTGACATGTAGCAACTTCTTCTCTGGGTGGGATTTTTGACACTGTAACCATCTTCCTTCCAAGTCTCATTCTGTTACCCTCCCAAGGATCTAAGTTCTTTACCATCCTTACCTTTAGTGATCTGAGAGTGTCAAGGAAATGGACTGGGAAAGACTAAGATGGAAGGAAAAAGCCAGATCTTGTAACTCCCCTCATGAAGTATGACAGAAACTTAAGGACCATGGGGTCTTCTCTCTGGAGGGAGATCCTAAGGGTGAACGATAATGATGGGAAATGACCACTAAGGTCAGAGGTCCTCTGACAAGAATGACCTCAGTCAGCACTGGCAGCACAGCTCAGTCTCCTAAAAGCAAAGTTGCATAATTGTCCTTAGATACAAGGGGGCCTGAAGAGATGACTCAGAGGTTAAGAGTGCTTGCTGCTCTTCCAGAAGGTCCAAGTTTAGTTTCCACCACCCACATTAGATAGCTCACAAGGGCCTGTAACTCCTGCTCCAAAGGACCCAGTGTCCTCTTCTGGCCTCTGCATCCATCCGCACATACACGGCAAGCACACAAACACACATACATACAAAAATGAAATTAAAAAGAGACATGAGGGTTGGGTTGTAGCTCAGGGTACAGTACTCATCTAGTCTGTCTAAAGCCGTGGTTTGATACTTTCCATCAACCAAATAAACTAAGTATGGTCGCCCATGCCTGTAATCCCAGCTCTTGGGGAGGTGGAGGCAGGAGGAGCGGGTCATCCTGTGCTACCTGCAAGGTTGAGGTCAGCCAGGGCTACCTGAGTCCCAGTCTCAGAAAAGTTAAAGGAGAGTCAACAAAACAAAGGGGATTGCAAAGGAGTGCTCAGGATGGTGTCAGAACCCAGATCTTCTAGCTGCTGCTCCCTCCCCCCCAAATCAGGCCGCACCCCCAGCAGTCTCTCAAGGCCAGCTACAGACACCTGCTGTGACCTGACAGCTCTTAGGGAGTTTGGTTCTCTCTATCCCCATTAAGGCTGGAAGCCCAGCCCCTCTGATGCCCAGAAAACCTTGAATTATAATTTTACTTTTATCTCATGCCACAAAGACTAGGTCACATGCCGTGGAACTTATCACCCCCCAAAAACCTGTAAGACCCCCACATTGTTCTCTGGAATTGAACAGTCCATTTCTTTCCCTTCAGGGTCCCCATCATGCTATACATGGTTGCTCTCCTTATGCGCTCACACTTTAGGGTGCCATCATGGTTGCCTCAGTCCATGAGCCTGTAGCTCTCCCCAGTAAATCTCTATGAAAGGTAATTCACTTCAGCTTCCGTCTCCTATGTCCCTGTCTTTATCTGTTATCATTTATAGCAGGTAGTTGTCTCTAAGAGTTACTTGAAATTCACAGTTCTCTGAAAAATACCTTTAAAACCAGCCATGGTGGCCATGCCTGTCACTCCAGCATTTGGGAGGGGAAGACAGGACTTCAAGGTGATTCTCAGCTGCCAGGGCCACACGAGTCCCTGCTTCAGGAAACTGTCGAAACAAGCACTAAGGAAAACAGGTGAGTGGGGAATGTTTGGTTAATCAGCCCCTTTACTGGCAATCAGCTGGACTAACCTCATGACCTTAGGAATCAGCTGTTTGGGGCCTTTCACAGTCACTAAGGGGACACCCCAGCAGCTGCAGAGGACCTGCTCTACCTGTCACCACTCCAGGCAGTCTGCACTGGCCTTGGAAAGTAGCACTCTTAAGCAAGACAGGGCTGAGTAAAGTCTAGAGGACACTGCAGCCATTTTTGACCAGGCTAGATGGGGAGCACATCCCCCAGGTGGTCCAGCTGAAGGCTAGTGATTGGTATTGACAAAAATCTTTCATTTGCATGAAGGACTATGTTATAATGGTGTTCTAGCCTTCCCATACATCCAGGTCTATCTATATACACTGGTTTCTTTCCTCATATTTATTTATCTATGTATTCAATTTTGATTTTTGAGAGAGGGAGCTCATGTACCTCAGGCTGACCCAAAACTAGCAGTGCAGCTAAGGATCAACTTGAGCTCCTGATCCTCCTGCCTCAGCCTCCTCAGTTCTGGGACTATAGGGGTGTGCCACTGTGCTGGTTTGAGAGAAAATGCCCCTCTCTAAAGGAAATGGCACTATTAGGAGGTGTGGCTTTGTTAGAGTAGGTGTGGTCTTGTTGGAGGAAGTGTGTCCCTGTGGGGGTGGGCTTTGAGGTCTCATATATGCTCAAGCCACCCTCAGTGTCTCAGACTACTTCCTGTTGCCTGTGAATCAAGATGTAAGAACTCTCAGTTCCTCTAGCACCATGTCTGCCTACATGCTGCCTTGCTTCCCACCATGACAATAATAGACTAAATATTTGAAAATATAAGTGAGCCACCCAATTGAACACCTTCCTTTATAAGAGCTTCCATGGTCATGGTGTCTCCTCATAGCAATAGAAACCCTAATTAAGACAGCCACCCTGCCCAGTTTTGTTCAGTTTTTTTGTTTTGTTCTGAGATGGGGTCTACTTTGTAGCCCAGGTTGACCTGCAACTCACAGCTCTTCTCTTGCCCTAGTCTTCTCAGTGTGATGATTACAGGAATGTGCCAACACCGCTGGTACACTTTCTGTATCTTAGGATATTTTGACACCTTGGGAGAGACTCCCCCTTTCCAGGATAGCTATCATTTGGGGACTGCATGAACTCTTCGGAGAGGCATGTCTTTTGTCTACAAACCAATCAATCTTGTGTCTGCATTCTCAATACCTTCCTTATCTAACTCTGACACACCTCTTTCTCCTTTCCGAAATTACCTACAGTCAGGTACCAGGCAACTAGACACCATCAATACACCCCCAAACCACTGAGCTATTCCAATTTGGCAATGCCTTATTCATTCTGCCCTGGCTTGCTTTCCCCTCAGACATGCCAACAGAAGCTCTCCCTCGGGCATGTTTCCCATTGTATTCTTTTCTTTTCTTTCATCTTTCTAAGAGTCTAGATTAACTGGGAAGTTATGGTATTCTCCAGGCTGAACTGGATTCGTGATTCTCCTCACTCCAGGCTCCTAAGTGTTGGGATTATAGGCCCTCCTGCCACAAGCAGCTTTCTCAACTTTCTGATTCTCATTCATGTTCGCGGCCACTTGATCCAAACCTCCGGTGTTCTCTTGGCCCTGACTTACAAACAGCAACCGTCTCTCCGGTTCTGTGACCATATAACCATCTTCTTTACAAAACGCAATCTGGTCTCCAGTTGGGCCTGTAAGGTCTTTGTCATACCATCTCTGTAGCTAGAGTTTTTCTCTCCAGGTCCCGCCAAGTCCCAGCAGTCCCTTAGCCCACTTATAAAATAAACATACAGACGTTTATATTATTTAACCTGCTCGGCCATTAGCTCAGGCCTACCATTGTCTAGCTCTTACTCTTATACTCAGCCCATTTCTGTTAATCTATATGTCGCCACATGTTCCGTGGCTTTACCTGCTGCCTTTACATGATGCTCCCTGGACGGCAGGCTGGCATCTCCTCCTCTCTGCCTTCCTGTTCTCTCAATTCTCCTCTCTCCTAGTCCCACCTGTACTTCCTGCCTGGCTACTGGCCAATCAGTGTTTTGTTTATCAATCAATCATCCACAGCACATCTCCAACATCTACCCTCTTAATACACTGCAGGAATCAAGGAAAGGGGGAGATAACAGAAGATAATCCATGTGTCTAACACACCTTACTGAAAACTTAATGAGTAGAGAAAAGTAAATACCCTGAAGAGATCTCCTTGGTAGGGGAGATCTTAATGGTGATCAGCTTCTAGTGGCCAATGCTAATGAAGGGATGTGACCACTAGGGTTGCAAGTCCTTTTATCCAAATGACCCAGTTCAGGCAGATCTCTGTGAGTTCAAGGCCAGCCTGGGCTACAGAGTGAGTTCCAGGAAAGGCGCAAAACTACACAGAGAAACCCTGTCTCGAAAAACAAAAACAAAAAAACAAACAAACAAACAAACAAAACAAACAAATGACCCAGTTCATTACTGCCAACAAAGCACATACCTAGGAGCAAAGATGAGAGGTTGTAATTTAAAAAGGTTATTAATGACAGGTAACATGTAACAGGTATGTCACAAGCCATCTCCTGCTATGATTAAGATATTTTAAATTAAGTATTTGTAAGCCTGAGGAGTGGGTATTAGGCTTTCTGATTTATTTATTACAGGTCAAGTACATTGCTCACAATGAGTGTAGGATCACACGTTCATCAGAGGTCTGTGGCTGGTGGGATTTTAAAGTAGATTGAACAGGATTGGAAATGGAAAATGGAAGAAGTGGGTTAGTGATGTAGTTGAGTTGGTAGAGTGGTTGTCTAGAAGATGCAAATCCCTGGATTCAATCCCTAACACCAATAAATTAGGCATAGTAGTGCCCTCTGCCCTGGGGAGGGGAAGGCAGGAGGATCAGAAATTCAAGCTTATCCTAGGCACATAGAGAGTTGATGGTCAGCTACTGGAGACTCTGGAACAAAATTTTAAATGAGGATGAATGTTCAGGGAGCATCTTGTCTCTGTTGTTGGAGAAAACTCACGGCTGCCTGAAAACTACTTCTCTGGTCATTCATGGTGTCAAATGCCTGTAATTCCAGCATTTAGGAGACAGAATAAAGAGAATGAGGAGTTCAAAGTCTTCCTGCCTGGGCTATATAAGATCCTAAAACAAAAGATGAACCAACCAAAAATAATTAAGCAAAACAAAACAAAACCTTAGTGTTTCTGAGTGCAGGCTTCCCTCATGGCAATCCTGGTTTTTCTAGGAGTTTACAATTATTGAGTGGACATTCCTCTACAGACGACCACTAGGACCTTGCTGAAGATATATCCAGACAGCCTGCATTGGCCGGGGAAAGCAGCACTCCTAAGACAAAGAAGACGATGACCTGTAGCCATTTTTATCTAGGCTAGAGGGGCAGTAGTTCATCCCGACAGCCCTGCTGGAGACTTGTGATTGATAGTCACAATACTTCATTTACATGAAGAACTTCGTAATAATTGGTACAATGTCCTTGGCCTACGCCCACCTATTCCATCAGCTCCCCCACCCCCTTAAGCTTTTTGAGACAGGTTGCAGTTTAGCACAAACTGGTCCCAAACTGTCTTTTTAACCAAGAATCGCCATAAACTTCTAATCCTTTTGTCTTTATCTGCAAGTGCCATGACTACAGGTGTGGGCCCCCACACCAGGCCTGGCCCACTTTTTGAGCCCCTGGACTACGCCTTGGTGTCGAAAAATTGGGCCCACATAAAAGCTTCGCCCAAATCATTTTTTTGTTTGTTTGCTTGCTTGCTTTTTCTTTTGTTAAGTAGAGCAGGTTGAGCGTGTAAGTCAAAGAGTAAACAGTACAGTCACAGCCTAGAGCAACAAGGCCTTAGTTCTGTACATTTTGAGGTACAAGCCTTTGACACACGTCCATTTCAGCCAACACTAGAAGGGCCCTTTCTCCCTTGCTCACAATTTGTTTCTTTCTTTTTTCTCTTCCCTTGCCTCCTCTTCCTTTTCTCTTGCTTAAAAAAAACAAAAAAAAAAACAAAAAAAAAAAAAAAAACTTTTTGAGACAGGACATGTCATAGAATCTAGGCTGGCACCAAACTATGTAGTCCAAGATGGCCTTGAACTCCTCATTCTCTTTCTTGTAAGTGCTGGGCATGGCCACATTGGGCTCCTTAAGATTTCTGAGTAGAGCAAAATGATCATAAACAGGCAATTATTATTAAATATATACTATATAGACATATATGGATTGCTATGAAATTGAAACCAGGACAACACCTAGCATATAACGCTTACTTCTGGGTAGGGCAGAAAGCCAGGCTGGATGTCATGGTCAAAAAAGTAGGATAGACTTTCTTGAGGACAGCCTGGAGGGGCTGCAGGAGCTGAGGCCTGAGTCCATCGTTGCTTTTGGCCACTCAAAGAAAAACCTACTAGAAAGTCGCCCCCTAAGTTTGGGCCATCATCGCTCCACCTAACTTCCCCCTATGTGGAGCCTGCAGCCAAACTGCCACGTGGGGGAGTACACATGCCTGTGGGGGGATTTCCACGGGGCAAGAGGCTACTTCCAGTTATGGCGGCGCCTATCAGTAAGTACAGGTGCCGAGTGGGGCCTTGCTGCCTTGGCCTGGACACTACACTAGATCTAGGAACTCAAGGAGAATGCTGATGCTTCAGGACCTGACCTCATTTCCAGGTTCCCTAGGTTGCTAAATCCTTTGTTGTTGGAGAGAAACCGGTTGGAGAATGTATAATGTATGCCCAGACCCCACTTACGCCACCTCCCACACAGATTACTCTTTGAACAGAAAATCTATATCTGATAGAAGATGCTCTCACATGGGAGAGTAAAGGATGCCAAAAGGGAAGAAGATGCTAAAAGATGACATCAGTGCATATCAGACACAACCAAGTTGCTTAAAGCCAAGATAAACAAAGTATCAGAGCTCAGCCAAGGAAAGATGGGTGTTCAGTAACATGAGGGAAAGCCTGAGATAGAGATGTCAGTTTATTTCATGTAACTTGAATCCTGTAATTTAGGTAACATCAGAAGCTTCTTTATAAATTAAGGAGATGTTATATATGTTATATAATAAAACATTAGGAAGTTTCTAAACCAATATCATTTGAGGACACAGTTATAAACTGTACTTGAATAATTGCACAAATAAAATTCATCTATAAAGGGTGAAGATTTGAGGATTATGGGAATATGAACATAAAAGTAAAGCTTTCCCAGGAAACCCCAATGGAGAACTTTAGAAGGTGAGATGGTTGGTGAGATGGTTCAAGGTATAAAGGTGCTTGCCACCAAGACTGATGACCTGAGTTGGGTCCCCACAACTCATGTGGTGGAAGGGACAGAACTGGCTCCAGCAAGTTGTTCTGGCTTTCATGTGCACCTCCCCACATACACACCAAATAAACAAACAAATAAATGCAAACAAACATTTTCAAAACGTAATATATTTTTCTTTATTCTTTTTCCAGATAGTCGTGCTACATAGGACATAAGAGCCCCAAACTTGCTGTGATCTTGCTCTCTAGTGTGATATTGATTTGACTCAATTTGCTTACTACGATAATCTCAGGATGTATGGTTTTCCTGTAAATGACTTTTTTTTTCCTGAGACTGTCTCATATAGTGTGGTCTGGCATTGAACTTGCTGTATATCTGAGGATGACATTGAACTTTTGATCCTTTTGCCTCAGTTTCCCGAATTTCAAGATCACGGGCATGTACATCTATACCAAGTTTATGTGATCATGAGGTGCTGGGAATTGAACCCAGGACTTCTTGCAGGCTAGGGAAGGACTCTACCAACTAAGCTGCACCCCCTAGTTCCTCGATGACATTTAATTAGCAGTCTTCTGATAGCCAGTGATACTGAACATTTTTTCCTGTTTACTGGTCATTTGTACTTTATATTTTGAGTACTGGATGTTTGATTTTATGCAATCCTGTTTGTCAGTTGTTGGCATAATGAATGGATAGAGCCCTTTCTCAGAAAGTCCTTGCCTATGCCTATATTTTGAAGTCTCCCCCACAACACAACCTTCTCTTGTAGTAGTTTTAGGGTTTAAGTCATACATTTGTTGTTTTTTCTTTTTTTTAATCTATTTTGAGTTGATCTTCATAAAGGGTGAGAGATAGGGATCTGCTTTCATTTTTCTACTCCTACCAATTTTCCCAACACCACATGTTGAAAGAGACGGAGCTAGAAGGGTCAAGACTTCAAGACTTTCTTTGGTTACCTAGAAAATTTTCAGCTAACTTGGACTACCTGAGACTCTGTTCAAAAAAATAATAATTATAAAGTAAATAAAATCAAGACAAGATAAACAACACAAATACTAATAAGAACCACATGATACTAATACTTTAAAATAAAAGAGCAAAGAATATGAAGAATATTGAAGACAAATAATATACCAATATTTCCACACCCCAAATTAACCACTGATGTTGAATGTGACTTGTGGTTTACTACAAATTATGTAGTGAATAACATACTACCACAGGCTGAGCACACTATAAAGAAAAAAGTTTGTTTTAGCTACAATTAAAGTTTAAGTTAGAGGAACTACATTTGGGGCCTTATGCTGGCAGAGTCCCAAGGCTCCACGGGTCATCACAATGGTGAGTAGGAAACATGAGCAAGACAGCTGAACTGGCTTTTACAGCAACCTCCTGGAAAAAAAAAACCAATTAATCCAAAAACCCATTAGTCCATTAATTGCATAAGTGGCTTAATCCATTCATGAGAGTAGATAATTAATCTCCTCTTAAAGATTCCACCAAGTCTCATCTTTTAATCTCATAACAAGGACTAAATTTCGACATGAGTTTCATAAGGAGAAAAACCTTCCTCCAACTGTACCAATTACTTTTACTATAGAAATGGTGATCACAGATGGAGCTGATTCTAGCTGGATGCAAGCCTTTCAGAAATCAGTCTCCTTACATGCTCTCAAGAGATAATTACTCTGAAGCCTGGGAATGTGCTCAGTGAGCAGAGTGCTTGCCGAGCATTCATGAAACCCTGGGTTCAGTCTTTGGCATTACATAAAATTGGGCTTGAGGGGTGGAAGCAGGAAGATCAGAAGTTCAAAGGTCATCTTCAGCTACGGACTGAGTTCTAGGGTACCCTGGGATACACTGGATCATAGACTGTCTCAGCAGGAAAAAAAATGATAATCACTCTTATCATGTGTGTATATGTGTGTTCAGGTGTGCATGTGTGTATGTGTGTGTATAGGACAGAGGACACCATTGGGTGTTGTTTCTCTGGTACTGCCCACCTTAGTTTTTTAAAATTACATTTTGTTTCTTTGTTTATTGTGTTTGTGTGCACATGCGCATGGCATGGTGCATATGTGGAGTTCAGAGACAACTTTCTGGAGTCAGTTCTTTCTTTCTATTGTGTGGGTCCCAGGGATTGAATTTAGGATATCAGGCTTGGCAGCAGGCATTACCTGCTGAACCAGCAACACTTTGTTTTATGAGACACTGTCCCTCACTGGTTTGGAACTCACCAAGTATGCTATTCTCACTAGGAATCCATTTCACCACAATGTTGAGGTTTTAAGTGTGTTCCATCATGCCCAGCTTTTTAAAAATGGGTTCTGTATGGAGAGATGGCTCAGGGGTGAGGAGTACTGGCTGCTTTTCTGGAGGACCTGGGTTCAATACCCAGCACCCATGTGGCAGCTCACAGCTGTCTGTAGCACCAGTTCCAGAGGACCTGGCACCCTCACACAGACATACACACAGGCAAAACACAAATGCACATAAAAATAAATAAGTCTTTTAAAAAGTAGATTCTGTGACATTCAAACTCAGATCCTTGGTTAGTGAACTCAGGTCTTCATGCATGGAAGACAATTCTTTTCCAATTAGTCATCTACCCAGCCTGGTAATAACTCTTAGTCAGGAGCCAGCTGGGCATGTTGGTACTCCCGTCTAAACTCAGCACTCGGGAGGCTGAGGTATAAGGATTGAAAGTTCAAGATCAGTCTGGGTTACATACTGAGTTTTGTGTCAATGTGGAATGTATAGAAATAATTTCTCAATTATGATGATGATGATAATGATGATGATAATGTTAGTGCTAAGTGGGGCAGAGCTCAGTGGTAGAATTCTTGGAGCTCTGGGCTTGGTCCTTAGCATTGTGAAAAATAAAGTAAGAAGCTGGGCATAACAGCGGTGTGTCCCTGTAATCCCAGCAATCGAGAGGTGAAGGCAGGAGGATCAGGAGTTCAAGACCAGCCTGGGCTACATTGCGAGTTCAAGACCTGCTGTAGTTACATAAGACTTTGTCTCAAAAAACAAAACAAAATAATAATAATAGTAATGATAATGTCAGTAACATTTCCGTGTGTATTTTAACATGACTATATGTGCATAAATGACACACACTTTTGGCATATGCGAAACATTTGCATATGTGACACCATGCTGTTCTATTCTGAAGCTAAATTTGGAGTCAAACTGCTTGGGTTTCAGTTCAGTCTGCTACAGATCTGTCTCTTTGCAGGGTGATGAAAATGTCTAAAATTATCCATGATAGTTTCACATTTCTTTGAATACACTAAATTCACTTTACAAGAGCAAATCATATAATATACAAATTATATCTTAACAAAAGTATTATAACATAGATACAGGCGTTTAGATCCCCCAAACCCACATAAATGCTCATGGTGGCCCAGATGTAATTTCAGCTCCAGAAGGCAGAGATGGTATTCTCAGGGCATGCTGGCTCATCTGACCATCCATATCAGTGAGCTCCAGGTTTGACTGAAAGCCCCTGCTTCAGTGACTAAGAGGAAGGGACATCAAGGATGATTCCTGCATCAACCTCCGATCTTCACAAGCGTGTGTACACATATGCACCTTCTTCCCAAACAGGCATACGTGTAAATACACACACACACACACACACACACACACACACACACCACTGAAAAGGGAAAGAATATATAGACACCAATGAAAAATGGTACGTGAAAAAAATCCCAGTTGTGCAATGTGTAAGTCTTATGTCCTTGGTCTGAGTATTTGAAAAACTTCCCTTGCCCCTATGATCTTGACTATAAAATAAGACAATCAGAGTATCTCTGTAGCATGTTTGTGATGCTAGTCAATGAGTAAAAACACTTAGGACAAGGTGAGGGAGCAGGGTTGATATGGCAGTGCTCAAGAAACATGAACATTGAATGTAGTTGCTGTCTTAGGGTTTCTATTGCTGTGAAGAGACACCATGACCACAGCAACTCTTAAAAAGGAAAACATTTAACTGGGGCCGGTTTACAGGTTCAGAGGTTTAGTTCATTATCGTCATCATGGGACATGGTGGCATGCAGGCAGACATAGTGCTGGAGAAGGAGCTACATCTTGATCCACGGGCAGCAGAAAGTGAATTGAGTGTCACACTAAGCAAAGCTTGAGCAAAGGAGACCTCAAAGCCCACCCCTACAGTGACACACCTCCTCCAACAAGACCACGCCTACTCCAACGAAGCCACACCTCCTAATAGTGTCAGTCCCTGAGCTTATACGGCCAGTTACATTCAAACCACCACAGTCGCATTGTGAGTTAGGGTTTTCGCTGTACTGATTCAATGTCCCTCATGATATATCTGGACTACTTACCTCTAGTTGCTCACTAATATTCATTTACAAAGGGTCTTTGTCCCTTTTTCTATTGATGGACATTGTCTAGGTTTCTTTTTCTGCTGTGATAAAAATACTCTTGACAAAAGCAACTTAAGGGTGAGTTTTGTTTCTGGCTCATAGTTTAGAGGTACAGACCATCATGGCAGTGAAGTCACTACAGCAGGAGTTTGAG
The DNA here is from genome assembly GCA_902168325.1 of Peromyscus nudipes. Classification (NCBI taxonomy): domain Eukaryota; kingdom Metazoa; phylum Chordata; class Mammalia; order Rodentia; family Cricetidae; genus Peromyscus; species Peromyscus nudipes. The sequence continues at coordinate 32,830 of CABHPH010163136.1, forward strand.
ATAGCTTGGTCATTTGCATCCATAGCCAAGAAGCAAAGAACAGGTCTAATGAGATGGCTCAGTGTATAAGAGTGGCTTGTGGCCAAGCCTGACAGCCTGAGTTCAAGCCCCAGGAGTTACATGGTAAAAGTGAGAACCAACTCAGAGAGAAATGACTCCTACAAATTGTCCTCTGACATGCTCTATGGAGTGTACGCACACATGCATACAGGCATGTGAACACATACAAAATAAATAAAAATGTAATAATTTTTTTTATTAAAAAGAGGCAGAGGGGACTAGGGATATTGCTCAGCAGCATAGTGCTTACCTAACATGCATGAGGCCCCCGTTGTGATCCTTGGCACTGAGAAAAATAAAAGAAAGAGTTGAAGCAGACAGCAATGAATACCTGTTACTCAGCTCACTTTCTTCTTTTAATACAGTCCAGCAATCCAGCCTAGAGAAAAAGGTGCCATTCACGGAGTCATGACACAATCTATCCAATCCCTTAAGGACAGTCTCAGAGGCTAACCTTAATCCAGAGAGTCCCTTGCAGGTGTGCCTGGAGGCTTAACTCTTAGATGATTCTAGATCCCATCAAGTTGACAACATTAACCATCCCAGATAGTGGCCCATTAAAAATGTGTTATTATAATACCAATAATATTGTTTCTAAACACCATCAAATGCATACCCTTGGGCACCTGTATTTGTGGGGTATGTTTTGAGAGACGTTCTCTTGTAGCTGACTATGACCTGCCTCCATCTCTGATGTGTTGGGATTATGGGCATATGACACCATGGCTGGGGTGATATAGTAATGTATTTGGTTCACCTAAGTGAATTTGGAGACAGATAACATGCATCACACAAGTTTATACACCCGGAGACAAAGATTCAATAACAGATACTGAGATGGAGGAATCAGTAAAATAGAAAAACCCAGAGGAGCGTGTTGTCATGGAAACGAAGAGAGAAACATGTCTTATCAATTTTGCAGTGGCCTCATGAAGGCACAGTCACACTGATGTGCTGTGACTACTCTCCTATTTGTATTTACTTCGTTGCTTTTGTATAAAATCTCACACTTTGAGGACAAGGGAGATCACTCCATCAATAATAGCTGTTGCTGAACAAACCTGGCAAAATGTGTTTGATTCCAAGAACCCCTATGGTGGAAAGAGAGAACTGACCAAACATTTTCTGACCTCCACATGTGTGCTGTGGCACCCTGACCCCCACACATACGTCATGCATGGCCACAAAAATAATAAGAAAATAAATTGGAGCTGGAGGATGGCCCAGTGGTTAAGAAACAATGACTGCTCTTCCAGGGGACCTGAGTTCGGTTCTTGGCATCCACGTGGCAGCTCATAACCATCTGTAACTCCAGTCCCAGGAGGATGCCAATGTCTTCGTCCGACCTCTGTGAGAACCTGGCACACAAACGGTACACAGACACACATGCAGGCAAAATACTCATACACACAACAAAAATGAAAAAGAACTACACTTTTACAGATTTTCTCACAGATTTATCTTAATTCGCCAGTCTGCTGATCTCCTTTGGCTAGACCCCTGCAAACGAATAAAACTGAAACTGTTAGGAGCTTGTGCTGTGAGTTGTAAATGGTCTTCTAGAAAGTCGTCTTCTGTTTGTACACTCACTTGAAAGAGTTAACTTTTTGCTCATGCCCTCATTAATTCTGGACATTTCTACTGACAGTGAAAAGCTAGCATGGGCCAGATACTGCACACCACACCAACATTTTTTTTTTTTTTCAAATTTGAAAGGAAGGGCAAATTTTTCTTAGTGCTGGGGATAGAGCACAGGGCTTTGTACATGCTAGGCAAGCACTCTACTACTGAGATCTACAGATCTGCCTCAAGCCCAGACCAGTGTGTGTGTGTGTGTGTGTGTGTGTGTTCATTTGAGACATACACACATGCTCATTCATGGAGTTGTTTATAGAGGCTAGGAGCTGATGTTGGGATGTCATCCTCAATCAAACTCCATTTTATTCCTTGAGACAGGGTCTCTCACTGAACCTGGAGCTAAACTGGCAGGCCAGCTATTCTCCAGCACCCTCTTGTCTCCTTCTCATCCCCACAGCATTGGAGTTAGAGCCACTGCCATAGCTAACATCATCTGTAAACCTGACACAGACTGGGAAGAGGGACCTCAGCTGAAAAACTGCTCAGATCGGATCGCTCTCTGGCCATGTCTGTAAGGCATTTTCTTAATTTCTAATATATATATATAATATATATATAATATATGCCTCAGCTGTATAAAAATGTAGCTGGCCAGGCATTGGTGGCGCATGCCTTTAATCCCAGCACTCAGGAAGCAGAGGCAGGTGTATCTCTATGAGTTCGAGGCCAGCCTGGTCTACAAAGTGAGTTCCAGGACAGGCACCAAAGCTACACAGCGAAACCCTATCTCGAAAAACAAAAAAAAAACAAAAACAAAAACAAAATGTAGCTGTAGATGGCCACGGTGGAACATGCCTTTACCAGTACTCCAGACAAGTGCACCTCTATGAATTCAAGGTCAGCCTGGTCTGCAAAGTGAGTTCCAGGACAGCCTGGACTACAGAATGAGACAAAATTAAAAATAAATAATTATTAAAGAATGATATCTGAGTAAGTAAGAGTGAATATGCTGGATATTTTTATGTCAATTTGACACAAGCTAAAGTCATCTCAAAGACGGGAACCTCAATTAAGAAAATGCCTCCTAAGATTGGGCTGTAGGCAAGCTTGCAGGGCATTTTCTTATTAGTGATTGATGGGGAGGGTCCAGCCCATTGTGGATAGTGCCATCTCTGGGCTGGTGGTTCTGGGTTCTGTAAGAAAGCAGGCTGAGCAAACCATGAGGAACAAGCCAGTAAGCAGCTCCCCTCCGTGGCCTCTGCATCAGCTCCTGCCTCCAGGTTCCTGCCCTGTTTGAGTTCCTGTCCTGACTTCCTTCAATGATGAGCAGTGATGTGGAAGTGTAAGCCAAATAAACCCTTCCCTCCCCAACTTACTTTGGGTCATGGTGTTTCCTCACAGCAGTAGTCATCCTAATTAAGACAGGGAGCAAGCCAGCAAGCAGCTTTTCCTTATGGTTTCTGTTCAGGTTCCTGACTTGGTTTCCTTCCCTCCATGATGGACTGCAACCTGTAAGAAAATAAACCTTTTCTTCTCCAAGTTGCTTTCAGTTACAGTGGTTGTCACAGCAACAGAAACGTAACAAGTGTGCCTGGCTTTTACATGGATGCTGGGGATGTGAACTTGGATTTTCAGGCTTGCACAGCACACACTTTATCCCTGGGCCCTCTCACCAGACTCTGTACCAATGTTTTTTAATGCCTACAGACTGTATCATTGTATGGATATTCATAATTTAGTCAGCTAAATATATTGTCTTTTTGGCTTTTAAATAAAAAACAATTGAGACAGTCTCATGCAGCCCAGGTTGCTCTTGAAACTTACTATGTAGCCCAGGATGACCTTTAATGTGAGAAATCCATGGAGTCAGCTTAAAGGGTGAAGGGATTTATTGGGGGGGGGGGAACTCACTACAGCATGGGAGATTTATCATAGGGTCCTGGAAAGCTGAGGTACAGTCCAACGCTGTTCTGCCCCCAGACAGTCCGTACCATCCAGGTCCATGAGCAAGAGAAGAGAGAGTCCAGTGCATCTCAGGTCTTAAGGGTAGCCCCGAGCCCAGGGACAGGTACTTCAAAGTCATAGGTAGGTAGGACAGTTACCTGCTACATCTCTAGCTTCAGTGCTTCAAGGTCATAGACAGAACAGTTATCCACTACAGGCCTTGAACTCCTAATCTTTCTGGTTGTCCCCTCAGATCCTGAGTTCACAGGCCCGTGACACCAAGCTACCTTACCCTTTTACTTTGGAAACATTCCTGAAAGGGAATTGTTGAGTTATAAGTAGTAGCTTAAAAAAAAAAAAAGCTGTGGATATTATTCAGTTAAATTACCCTCCAGGAAGGCTGCTCTCTTCCCACACATGAGAGAGACTGTCTGCATAAAACAGTATGACTCTGTATGGAACATATGTTAAAATAAAAATCAACTATACCAATTTTGCACACCACACTAAATTTGAGGTCCAAAATGAGATATTTATGCCAGTTGTATTATCTACCTTGAGAGCTCCTGGGGATTATTTTCAACAGCACTGCATTGTCAATCAAAGCAGGGACATTACCAGGGGGACAAAGACAGTTAACCTTTTGGATGTTTATATGTGGTATATTTGTGGGTACTAGTTCATGTGCATGCACATGTGGAGGCCATAGGTTGCCATAAGTTTTCCTTTAGTGATCACCACCTTATTTATCTTTAAATTTGAGTGTGTGTGTGTGTGTGTGTGTGTGTCTACAGAGGCCAGAAGTGGGGTTTGGATCCCCTGGAGCTGGAGTTACAGGTGGTTGTGAGCTGCTGGACATGGGTGCTGGAAATCAAACTCAGATCCTCTGGAAGAACAAGTGCTTCCGATCACTGAGCCTTCTCTCCAGCCTTCTCCACCTTATTTTTTTGAGACAGGCTTTCTTGTTGAACCTGGAGCTCTCTGATTAGGCTAGACTAGCTGGTCAGACTAGGCTAGACACCTATCTCTGCCCCCCACAAATTCTGGTAGAACATGCATGGCTGGACCCAGTGGCTTTTGTGTGGGTGCTGGGGATCTGAACTCAGGTCTTTGTTACCTCCTGAGCCCCAGAGTGGATTTTTGAATCTGAACTTCAAGCCATGAGTCATCTAGGGTGGGTAGGTGGAGGTTACAAGGAAAAACAAAAACTGAAACAACTCTGGTTTGAAAACAATTGTAAAGTTGTCTCAAAAGCCAGAGGAATTTCCTTTTGATTAGATTCTCTTTGGAATCTGGCTGGCATTTCCCATTCTGCTATGGTCTGCGATGGATCAAAGCAAGTTCAGCTCTAGTTGAGCTA